>KZ808701.1:48531-59565 GCA_000696205.2 Oncopeltus fasciatus | reverse complement strand
CTATCCGGGCCTCGCGTGCTGATGGGAGGTACTTTGTTTTTGATGAAGAAGAGAATTATCAATGGCTGTGCCATGGCCATGTTCTAAAAATATTTTTATTTTGACCAAAATTTTGGGTTAAAAAAAATTAAATAAAAATGTTTTATTTACCAATTCTGATAGATCATATATGATCATCATGAGTGAATCATGGGATAAAAAATCCATTGTTATATAAATTTAGTAAACATGGCTAATGATCATACTAAGCCAAAATATCTGAAAAATAGGGTTTAGTTGAATACTGGATAGCCTTCACTGTAGGATAATATCAAGTCTAAATAGCAAGGAACTAACACCAGTTCCTCAACCCTCTTAATAATATTCTTTGATGTCAAGCTAAGTTAATTTACGCGAGACACTAATGATGGGTAATATTTCTTTGATTTATGGGCAGTTTAAACTTTTTTTTCACTATAAGTCAGTCTCACTTAAAGAAAAACTGAAAATTATGTCCTGTAGAGTATTGACAGACACACAACTCACCTACACATTTTCATGACTGATTTTCAACCGCAGAGTACAACTCAAGTCCGGAAATAGTACCTCCGCCCTCCAGGTGTCGAGCCAGGACTGTCCCACCCTCGAGTGACACAATCAACCCAGCAACAACCCCGACAAGACGAGCCACAACCACAACTGCATCCCCTACCCAGGAGGGAGCCTCGTCTCAGTCTCCACCTCAGCCTGAACCACGTATACCACGGCCAACCATCTCACACATCCCTCCTCCCACCGCCAATTCAAAACTACAAAATGTGAGCAATAATTTGCCACAATCGCATCCCCCACACAGGAGGGAGCGACCCACTATCCCCAACGTACCGACTCCGCCCACATCAAATGATCTGTGCTACTTATTTCACTCCTTCTTCTCACACCTTAACTCCCTCATTTCTCCGCTCATATCCCTTCTGACCAACCTGGTCACCAAAATGACCCTACCAACTCCCACACCATGATTCCCCAATCCAAGAATTCCTTTTCTATCCTCCTGTGGAACGCTAACGGCATTCGGACGTATACTGATGAACTCAAACTAGTACTCGATAACAAAAACGTAAACGTAGTTTTACTGACAGAAACACGACTAACTAAACGAAATAATCTAAAACTTGCTGGCTACCACACTTATAGGACAAACCATCCTGACGGACGAGCCCATGGTGGAACTGCACTTCTTATTAAGAAATCCTATACCCATCATATTTTACCCTCTACTCCCACACTTTCAGCAGTGTATTGTCCTCCAAATAAGCCAATCACTAAACCAGAATTTTCCACTTCCCTCAAAGGCCTTGGTCCCCGTTTCCTTCCGGTTGAGAGTATAATGCGAAACACTTGCAATGGGGATCGAGAACGACCAACTCCCGTGGCCGTGCTTTGTATAATGCGAAATCATCTCAAAACCCCAGCACGATTGAGGCGTTCCCGTTGAAAAGGAGGTAAGTGTAAAAAAATAGCAATATTAGTTTTTTCATAGAAAAGAATCTATGCTCCAAGGCCAATTTCCCCGAAAAAGAGGTAAGTTCCTAACTGTCTTGGTTTGGCTCCAAAAAATTCCAACAGATGGCACTCGGGGTACCGGAACCAGTTTTGGCTTTGAGAAGGAGGTAAGTGCTAACATCAACAGTAACTGTTGATGTTAGCACTTACCTCCTTTTCAACGGGAACGCCTCAATTAGTCTCTCCTTTCCCACTTATTGGCCCTCTGACCTAAACCGCCTTCCTGGGCTTCATCTTCAAAAACCTTACTCCTCTTAATTATTCTGCTTCTATCTTAAACGAACTCTCTTCTGACCATAGCCCAGTCCTCCTTACGTTATCCTTGACCCCTATTCCAGAGCTTTTTGGATGTTTTCCAAGCATTTGATTCGGCAAGGATTAGATTAGTCTGATTTCTACCAAGAGGAAGCGGGAATTCCTCAAGGTAGTGTGCTTAGACCTATCCTATTCATCCTGTACACTGCTGACATCCCTAACCATCCAAGTACCCTCTTAGCTCTATTTGCGGACGACAAAGCTATCCTATCCACCCATCCCTAAAACTGCTTCTAAAAACCTACAAGATCACCTCGAAAAAATCAAACAATGGTGTTGCAAATGGAGAGTAAAAATTAATGAAGCAAAATGCGTTCAAATTAATTTCCAACTGCGGAAAAAGACTTCCCTGAAATTTAACAATATTCCTTTACCACTCTCACATTCCGTTCGTTACCTGGGGTTCCATCTTGACTTATGACTCACTTGGAGTGAATATTAAAATTAAAAGACAAGGACTCCTATACAGACTCATAAATAGGGATTCCGATCTTAAAATAGAAAACAAACTGATGCTCTACAAAACATTACTATGACCAATCTGGATATATGGTGTAAAAATCTAGGGTGCCATCAAGCCTTCCAATCCAGAATCGCAAATGCTCCCTATTCGTATCCAATTCCTATCTTCACCACGATTTTAATATTCCTTTTGTTCAGGATCTAATTTCTTCCCACTTCACTCTCTTCCACAGTAATCTGCCATACCATCCTAATCCACTAGCACAGGCCTTGTCTTCAAACTCCAACCCATATAACCCTCCCCGTCGACTCAAACGATGATGGCCCCGTGATCTCCTCGGGACATAATCTGTAAATAATTTGAGATTGGTGTCACTGGTCACCTTCTCTCCTCATGTGACTTTCATTAATGTAATTTTTTTTATTATTCATTGTAATTAAATTACAAAAATTTTTATTTATTTTTAACAGAATGTTTCATGTAAATAAAGGTTTAAAAAAAAAAAAGTGCAATGAAACTCAACACAGATATTTTTATTGATTAAGAAATATACTACATGTATGAGGAAATGTGTGACATAGAAAGTTAAGTAATACACCTATAGTAACCTAATATTATAATTATATTACAATTTAGTGTAATTCAAAAATTTTTATCACCTGTAATAGCTTCTGTGTGGCATACTTTTTTTTTAAAAATTAACAGTTGTTTGTTGTAATAATTTAACAACTAACTACTAAAATAAGTTATTTAAAGTAAAGAAAAAAAGGTAGGAATTGTAGAAAATGCATTGAAAAGTAGAAATTATAAAGTAATTATCTACCAGAATATAATCTGTTTCTCTGTATTCATATCTACACCACCCTTGAGGCACAATGCATGATTTTTCTTTACAATATATTTTCTTTCCATCACTTAAACACAAATACAAAACTTAAATTTGATTAAAAAAAAAAACTCCTTAAGAATAACTGAACTTTTTGTAAAGAGTTCTTACATGTTCTTACATACAGAGCAAAATACAGAAGCAATACATTAAAAATGTGTATGGTAGCAAATCAATTTGAAAAATTTACTTTCATGTTTTAAAGCAATGTTTTTGCTATCTTTGCATCAAATATTGAAATGATTAATTAAAAAATAAAATAGTAAAAATTACACATTTTTAAATTTTTATTTTTATCTAAAAAAAAAAGTTTCACAATATGCTGTATGCACAGAGTCCCAATGGAATGATTAACATAAAAAAATTATAATTGGCTAATTTGAAAATTTTAGTTTCAACTTAAAGTTAGGAGTTGAATACAGACAGTGACAGTGAAGGCATGTATTCGACCAAAAGAGGGACAATGTCCGAAAGCGCTCGCCAACAGAAGATGGTTTGCAGAAACCAATGAAGACGGATAATAGAAGGTATGATAGTTCTAGTTAGGAGTTTCACAATTATATTGTTACTTACAATTACTATTAGTAACCAACAGAGTTTTTAAGTTAATGCTCAACTATCTTATGTCCATATGATTTTCTCTAATCATTATTTCTCAGTGCAGTTAGGCATATGAAACAATAAAAAGAAGAAAAAAGAAGTTAGGCAAGACATTACTCCAACAAGAGCTATGACCCATGACTGGTTAGTGTTCAACCAACCCATGGTTAGAGTTCGCATTCACAACACATCTGAAAATTTCTCGCAATGATTTTTTTGCAGTGAATATATTGATGTACAATAACAACAAACTACAGAAAAGGTAAATTGATATTTCAAATAAAAATATCCCATAAAAAATAAAGAAGGATTATTTTTTGCGTTGGTCATCAGAGTTTAATGAAAAATTTGGAATATAATCTATAAACATTGAGGTTTTAGTAATACAACTTTAGTAATACAACTGTGACCTCGCGCATCATATAACCACTATATATTGTTCTCAATATATACTTTTAAAAAATAGTTCCTGACCTGCTTAAGGAAAAAAAATAAGATAGTGAGGCTGAAGTGGTGAAATAAAAAGTTTGAATTTTAAGTAAAAATAAAATAATTATGGCAATTTTTATTTTAAAAATTAATAAAAATGAGGTCTTGAAGAGTAAATAGACACATTTTCTCATGAAATATATCAATTAAGATAACAAGTACTATGTAACCGTGTAATAAGTGATGAAAATTTTGAATAAGGTTTTAGAAATGAATTACTCTTTATTATAAAAATATTCACTGAAATAAACTTACATCATAATTATAATTCATTTATAAATTTAAAATAATAAATTTGTGTTTTGAAAAAATACATAATTGAATTATAAAGATAAATTTGTTGCTTGTTAAAAATTCCCATCAAGTGGCTAAATAAAAAAGATCTATTAAATGATTGGTTATCTGTCAACACCCAGGAGGGTTCAAGGTCACTAATAAAGAAGCCAATCCATTTATCCTGTGATTTACTAATCTGCCCATAAAAAAAATGTGTTTTTTTCTTTATGTATAAAAAAATCTTTATTTATATAAGAGAGGTTGAGTAACAAGTGACAGTGAGGAATTGTAGTCAACTTGAACCCAAATGAGAATCTACAGATCAAACCAATTTTAAAATACTTCTACATGCAGAAAAAATAACACAAAAAGAAAAAAGGTATAAATGGAGTTTTTGACCGTGGATATTATTATTAGTTTCAAAATTTGTTTTATTAATTGGGGGTCAAAGTAGATAAAAAAATACAAATTAAAAAAGTGTGCATTTTTTTAAATTATCTGCCAATGTTTTGGCTTACATTGTAAGCCATTTCCAGGACTGTTGAAATACATACGCCATAAGAAAAACTGAATGATTTACATTATTACTACATAAAATTGCCATAACTAAAAGTAATATATCAAATGTTGTGGGAAAAAAAAAAAAAAAAAAACTGTAGAAAAATTTACTACAACTACCAATCATTAAGGCAGGGGACAACATTTCACCAGGATCTCATATTCATGGGAGAAATTTTTGAGATAGACAACGTGGGAGATGGAGGGGTCCCCACCCCGGTATGAGGCAGTCCGTACAAAGGGAGAACACCCTGCATATATGGGGGCAATACAAGGAAAGGTAGGAATTATTCCAGATAAGTAGCCTAAGAACTAGGAGACAAGTTTGACAGGTTTATTTTGAAGGAGGGCTACTGCTTTTTCTTAATGTTGAAAATGTTTGAATAAGTAGAATAAATTTGTTCTATCTCTATTCTGTCATTAAGTGTTTCTGTTCATAGGGTTCAGTGGAAAGAATGGTAATATTTTCAAATTTGAATGTGTGTCCTTCATGAATGGCTGTTTTGCTAGGGCAGTTTTTATTAGTTTTTGTTAATGTAATTTTTGTGATTGTTGATTGCTCAACGGGAAATAGGGTTTTAAGGGAGAGAACGGAAAGTGAAATCATTATTATGGAAAGGGGCTTAGATTGGCAAGTGGAAATTTAAAATTCATTCACAAGTTTTTTGATGGTGTGCGTAGGGAAACCGTTAGAGAGAAGGATGTCTGTCACATGTTTAATATTTTTGCTGTGGAATGTATTGCCGGAGAGTTGAGCGATTTATAGATAAGATTTTTGGCCACATTTATTTTTCGATAATGAGGGTGAGATGAGTTAAAGTGAAGAAGACGAACTGAGTAAGTGTGATTACTGTACTAATCAATAGAGATACAGCCATTAGTGTTATAAATAATATGGGTGTAGAGAAAGTTGATAATCATACTCAATATCAATGGTGAATTATAGACAAGGATGATAATAATGGAATGCAGTAAGGAACTGGGAGATTTATCTGGATTGAGAATAAGGAACAAGTCATTAACATATTTCTAAGGAAGAAAATTTTTTTTCGAAAGGAAGGAAGTATAGAGTCAACATCATTAAAGGTAATATTGGAAATGTCGGGAGCAAGGGAGGACTCGAGGTCCTTACACTATGCTTTCCTGGTCTACGTACATCGAGTCCCTTTTCCTATGTTGTCAAATCGGCTATTTCCTTTACCAAGGTAATTACTATAACCAGATTAACAGTCTGGCTATGGCAAATAACAACTATGAAAAAGGTATACAATATTTAAAAACTTTTACACTATAAAAAGGTAGTAGGGACTATATATCACAACTCAAGAGTTAAAAAGAGAAAGGTTAAAACAGAAAATAAGATGTGGTACCACCAAGTTATCACATCTGAATTTCTAATGTTTTTTAATATAACACGTCCTTCAGATCAGGTGCAGCAATTTCACATCAAGATGTATTGTCTGCACCTATTTCTATTTAAAAAAATTGACAGTGCAATAGAGGGGAAGATCGTTGGAGTCTGGACCATGCATTTTAAAGTTAGTAAAAACTGTAAAAAAAAAATGTTTTAAATTAATAAGTTCACACAGTATACATGGCTCTCTCTCCTTTTAGATTAACCTTATGACCTGAAGAAGCACTGAAATTCATCAACAAAAATTTAGGTTCACAAATTTATCTTTAATGAAAAGGTAATATACCGAACCCATAGCATTATGATATCAAGTAAAATCATACATTTAATTATATTATGTTATCCATGCACATGTTAACAAAGTTAAATGTAAATCACATTATTAGTAATTAACTACATTCTCAATGTTATACATTTAAAAGAAAAGTTTAATTTATACATTTTTTAAAATTTTAATATCTAAAAATGATTGAACAATCAGCAAACAATTTCATTCATTAATAACAAAATTCAAATCATTATAATCATGGAAAATCTCTAATTGCATCTATAATAATTAAATAGAAAAAATTCTTTTTTTTACTACACACAAAAGTTAACAAGCTTAAGGAAACATATAACCCTGCAGTTTCAGATGACCAGATCATTTTCACACATTGAACTCTATTTCATCCAAAATGCTTTGAAAGTGGATCTCATGCTTGAATTCTCATTAACTGATTCTCCTTGAGCCATCAATTCAAAGAGAATCAGTTAATGAGAATCAAGAGTTTGATCAAATTCGCCGAGTGACATTATTATCACGGTCAAGGCAAAGCTGCATAACTAATCCTCCACAACCACATGTTACTTGTAATCTGCAGCAAAACTACAAAGGAAAACACAAAACATAAACTGAACCTTTCCAGTACATAGGAGGGTACACACTAGTTATAAAAAAATGCCTATGTAAGATAACAGTATCTTTAAATTGAAAGGGGAGAAAAAGTTAAAATAAATTTAACGAGGTAGCTACCAAAATTTCAATGTATATTTTAATACATTAAATTAAAACCAAATAATTTTAATCAACATAAATTACTTATTTAAAATAATGAGTATTTCCAAAGCAACACAAATTAGGTTAATCATAAGCAACGAGGAATTAGAGACTGAATATTTTTCCATTATCTCAAACTGATGACGACAGATTCCACAAATGTGAGTGCTTCAAAAGCTATATTCACAGAAAGTTTCAGTATCGGATATGATGAGATTTATCCGAGCCGTGAGACTAATAATTATCATTGTAAAAATAGTAGCGTGATTAATAATTGTCTTCGTTAAAGAGCGAAATCCGACCAGTAGAGGGGGAATCACCAAATATTTCAATTACTAGTAAAAATAATTTTTGGCTGCAGCGGACGTAATATTTAGTTTACAGCAATTAAACTAAACAAATATTTGTTTATTTATCAAAGATATAGTCTACTTAATATGGAAATTTTAAATACAAATAGTGAACAACTGTGGTGCTAAGGAATTGGCTTAGCTAAAGGGGCTCCTGCGTGGCGAATTTTTTTTTTTTTTTTCTTTTTTTTATAAATTAATTATCTGGTGATTAGAATTTTCTTTCCAAATTGAGAACTTATCATCTACAATCTCATCATCAGAGCTCATTAATCTCTCAGGGTGTGTGAGTATTTTCCGCACTGCATTTTTCTCTTACAAAAATCAGAAAAGCCTTTAGCTCTGATGATGAATTTATAGATAATGAAAAAACAGCTTGAAGACACTATACAAAACTTCAGTTTTCAATTACTCAAATAAATCAACATTCATATATAGGTAATTCACTGGGAACCGTTAAATACCCCAGTAATAAAATAGCTTCAGTTACTAAAATAAAGAGTTTTCCTTGGGATTGCAGAAAAGGTTATTTGCTACACGTTTCAATTTCCTTGGCAATGCAGGTGCAGGATTCGTAACCATTGGTAGAAAGACGGCTTTATGCATCAATAATCTATTCCCCAAGTGAGGCCCCACGTTGCTGCTCTTATTGTACTTATAATGCTTTGGGAATCTCTTATGGTGGTCAGATCTAAAGGTTTTTCAGCAGGTTATGAAATTCAATTTCGGGCCCGTAGCCACTCCGAGGTACTTACTTCTATATTAGCTGAATAATCTCTTCAGGAGTGGGAGTCTCATTCATTTTCTCCTTCAGTAATAGTGGCTTCTTTTGTCTCTCTTTTAGCATTTAGCAAAAGTTTTTTTTTTTAAATCACCAGCTTCAAAAAATCAAGAGGGTGGCATCTCCCATACCTTCTTGGAGTTTGAACCCTATCGAGAACCCCTTTGCTGTCACTTGTTAGCCAAGCCAAACACAATTGGCTTGTAATCTACCGCTTCCAAGGATTTTAGGAGGAGATCCATTACAATCCTCCTTATACGCTAGAATGGACCTATTTACTTCCACTTCGATCCTTCTACTAGACAGATGTACATAAGACTTATGAATCTCGTTCTTACTCTCAGTTACTGTCTTATATATATATATATATATATATACAGCCTCACTTTTGTTTCTCACTCACTAATCATCCTATCGTTCTCATCGCTCGAGGAGGAACTGAAAAATCCATCACCCTGTCCCTGACTCTCATACATTTCATGTCACTTTACAGTTACTAGCTCTTTAACAATCAATCTCAATCTTACTTCTTAACTCTTTCTCAATTTCACTTAACGTAAATAATTCCAGGTTTCACTCTCCCTTTCTCACCAACTCTCGCTTAGTCTTAATCACTCTCATTAACAATTATCTTCCCTATTTCACTACACTTAAGCACTGAAATAAGTGTAGTTACAGCTGTTAATGGTTAACCAGTCACAAAATGCTCATTTCCTTGCTAGAAGCAATTCCTTAAATGTAAGTTGAAAAATGCTACTGAAAGGCCAGTCGTAGTTTGTATAAATATACTCATATATAGTTGTTATATATTGTTAGCCTCAATTTTCAGCCTTAGTTTCATGAATATACTAAGACAATATTTTTAATTTTTCTATGTAAGATTGATGAAGAATAAGAGAGAGTTTTCATTAGAAGTTTTTTTTGTTGTTTTTTTTTGTGGGGGGGTAACATATTTTTCATTNCATTGAATTATATTCAATATTACAAAAATGATTGCTTATTTTTTGTAGTATAAACAATTATTGTTGTTCTATACGTGATACACAGTAATGAAAATGTGATCTTAGGGACATGATGTACCCTCTCGCCTTCATGATAGCCCTGAAGATGTCTTACAATGTAAGCCGAAACGATAATTTAAAAAATATACATTTTTTAAAATTTGTATTTTTTTATCCAGTTTGAGTGAACCCCAACAAAAAAGCAAAAAAAAATCTAAAAATAATAATAAGATCTAGGGTATAAAAAAACTCTCCAGTAGTGTTTAATGTTACCAACATGAATAAATGGTCTGATTATTTTGAATTTTGAGGTGTGGGTTGAATTTTAAGTTAAGGTAAAAAGTAGTTTTTAAAAAAAGTAAATTATATTGTTGTACCGAAATATGGTGTTAGATGTTTCTAATTTATAGTAAATATAACTTTTTTTTCTTACAATAATAAGAAAAATATTTTCTTTAGATACCGAGGTGAAGAAAAATTGACTTTAGCTATTATGAGATACAAGTTTATGTATAATATGCCTCAATTCAGTGTTTAAAAATATTGAGGCTAATTAGAGATAGTGCCCTTAAATCCTTGATAAACAGGGTGATTTTGGCTATCATCCTTTATCATGTAATTTTAACCAACCAATGAAGATTGACCTCTCTCTGAGGATAGCTCCTTAGCTCATTAGCTTCACCTGTCACTCGAAAGAAGATTTAATTAGGAAAATTAATTTCAGATCTGCATCTGACTGACTACCTCTTGTTGTCAGTAACACACTCAGACAGTTCCCTTTTCCAACGGCATAAAATTTGTGTCTTTAGGTAAGTACTTATATTTAAATGTATTTTGCCGAAGCTTACATTTTTATGTAAGCTGTACTTCGAACCACATACTAAAGCCTCTTGAGAAGAGGATTCACATATGGCCTTGTCAAAAATATTATTTCCCATATTGTTATGGCATAAGTATTGATTTCCATAACTGTAGTAATTAATTATAAATTAATTAGTTAAATAAAACTCTCTACAAGGTTTATTCCCATTAAAACTGGTGAATATATTTTATTAGTTTTCTACTACTGGAGATATGGTTTATTGAATAAAGCAAAATGTATCCAAAAATTTGAGTATTAAAATTATTTGATGGCACTATATATTTTCTATAATATATATATACTATTTATGAATATGACTATATGTGTGTGTCTATTTATTCATCGCTACAGCTTCTACAATTTGTAGAATAACAGAATCAAATTAAGTATTAAATCTCATTTTTTTTTTTTTTTTTTTTTTTTTTTTTTTTTTTTTTTTTTTTTTTTTTTTTTTT
>KZ808700.1:155148-166048 GCA_000696205.2 Oncopeltus fasciatus | reverse complement strand
ATGTATATAAAGTTACAATAGTAAATCTTTTTTTTTTGTGTTCACTTCTCCCTCCTGTTCTTATATTCTGTGTTCTCTTCTTCAACTTTCTCAAGTGGGGAGGGGGATGGGGGATAGGATTTTTCTATTTAAAAAAAAAAATTGAGCCCAATTTTGGAAGATGGGTCTTGGAGTAGAGCGGTATGGAAATTACTACCTGCACTCGCTTCTTCAAAGTAGTAGTCAAAAAGTAACGGTTGATTTGGCTGTCTATATCAAACCATATTTGTGTATTCTTTCTGCGGCGAGCAAATACTACAAGAATTCAATCTTTGTCATACAGGAGTAAGCTTCCCAGTGGCGTTTTCTGTAATCATCTGATTCCAATTTCATTTTCTCGAAGGTCATAAATAAATGTCTAAAAGGTACCCTGAATGAAGAACCTGGAGGTCTTCCCTTGCAGCTGTTCCTCATATCAAACATTTTATTTTTATATAAAATTTTGAGTTGTGAGTCAAAGAGAATGGACCATCTAAGAAATTAGAAAAAAATATTAAATGTGACACATGACAGTGGCTGGGAAAAAATGGAAGATGGTGTCTATTGCATATTAAAATCGGTCGCCATATTTCAGATATATCAGTCAAAACAAGATGTAATCCCTTTACATAAAATGAAGCTAGTAAGGTTATTCCATGTTCTTTTATATACCAGAGAATCGACTTATGTGCTTTTCCAAATACATCTCTGAAAGTTCGCAAAAAAGGGGCCTCGGACTGGAGGGCACTCGTATATCAATCAAAGGCTCACACTTGATCTCTGCAGCATCGGTGTCCGCCGCAGAAGAAATTGATAGCAAGGAGTACGCTGGGATTTGACTAGAAAGGCGACTAAAGACGTCGGCAGTCCGGAATTGTGACCCAGCGGTAGATCTACTAAATAAACCATCCGGACGCTAACACGAAAGCCAACAGCCATACCATTAAGTATGTAAGAGCCTGTGTTCGGCAGAAGATGGAGGTGGGGATATGTCTCCATACCTCGGCTCGTTCATTTTACATGGTTAACCAGCGACCGTCGTTTGTTTGTCTTCCCTCTCCCTCGTCTGCCTTGCTTTTTTTCCCCCCTCATTCCCTTTGTTTTTTATTTATTTTTTTTATATTTTGTTTATTAACGGCTAAATCATTTATTAACTAGTTGTCACACCCTTTTCTATTCAAACTGTTTCTCAAAGTTGTATGTATTAAATATACGATCTCACATCCGAGCGAGGATTCGTTGGTCATTATTAATTGTAAGGCTCAGACGCGTTTATGTTCACTGGAAAACTGGACTTAGTATAAACTCTCAGTCGGGGACGTACATATGATAAGAAACAAGAATTAAGTGCAACTACACCTGTTTCACACTATATGTCCGTGAGTGTGTTTGTAATCGGTGTAGCGTTATCAATTTCAGCAGCAAATTTACCTGGAGAAAATTATGATATTTACAATGGTACTATGACAATACAATTCTTCACCGATTCAACACTAAAAATAAGTCCATCCAAAATTTGATATTCATATATCTAACTGTTATTATTTCTAACTGTCTAACTGTCGTCAAAATTATAGAGTGTATACATGTTACAAAATTTCATTTTATTTCTATCAGGTTCTAGATTTTTTTCGTTTCTCCAAAAATTACGAAAATATAAGTAACTTATGATTTTGGCCATTCTCTAAATCCTGTCACATGGCTGATTTCAGCCATTAACGTACTTATTTAGAGCAAAAACAATAAATAAAAAAAATTCGGTTTCTTTATTTTCAAAATTTCGAAAGTAAAAATTAATAATATTTTTAGGCCAATTAGTCACTGTTCGTCATAGATAAGGTGAAAATAACTTTTTTTTTCTTTCTTCTTCATGTTATTTTCTATTTATCTTTCCAAGAGAACTTTAGTTTATCTTTATGTGCACTTGCACACTCACACACACATATATATATAATAATATAAATAATTGAACGGCATATCTTACTAACCAATATAATTTAATATACATATTAACACACACATGAAATATGCTAGCCATTATCACATTAAGACAACGATAAAAATTTTGATTTCAATCTGAAATACTAATATCTATTCGGCACGTAATCGTCGTCTTTATGTGTTTATCCTAATAATACACAGAAGACTAATGCATTTATTTTCATGAATATATTTCACAAATGGTCTTTCAGCTGAGCCATTAGATAGCGATAAGACACGGGAATAAAAATAAAGGTGCTATTTAGATTTACACTTTATGGAGATATCCGGAGCATTTTTTTTTTTTATACTATCGATAAATCAATCATTTACACTTTCATAATAATTAATAATGCTATCTAGGTTAACAATCAGGTTGGCTTGGAATAAAAAGCTGGTTAAAAAGCAAAAACGAAACAATACAAAAACGGAACTAAAATATATCCCAGCCCTAAAAAGCAGTGGTAGAGGGGGAGGAGATATGAGTATGGTAAATTGTCGAAGGAGAACTAGTCATGCCATATGACGATAAATATAAATTTCACTCGAGTTAGCCTGTCATCGGGCTCTGATCGATCCGGATTTTAATTAGGGTAATCTGCTGGAGCTATAACAGTGTAGGCTACACGCAGGGCGGAGGTTTTGGGAGTCGGGCGCCGTCTAGGTACGATACCGGAGATTTCAGGAGGTCGTAGTACACTCTGAGAGGAAGTAGACAATGATAATGCCAGAGAAAGTAATGAGAACTAATCGATGGCGTTAAATAGGCAAGGATATTACCTTATAACTAAAGAGGAGATAATCAGTGAGTAATCAAGGACATTAGCTTGTCTCTTTCGAGTTTTCCTCCTGAGGCTGCAAAACTCAAAAACATCGAGAAAAAATTTAAATAAATTGTTAGCTATACCTTACTTGTTTTAATAATATTTATTTACACTACTTGTTTCTGCCATAATGCATTAATCCTTAGGCAATGTTTAGATAGTCCACACCCCTCAGAGATTGTTTACTTTACATATCCATACTAATAATCCCAATTTGTTTGTATTTTCATCCCGTTCGGTTAAAGTTTAGTGGGACGATGAAGAAAGCACGATCACAAATGAGGAAAATTAGGCCCGAGATTTTAGCACTTAATAACCTTTGGGTACGATCCATATTTTCAAGCATTGCACTATCAACAGATACAATCACATCCTGTGACAGACCTTGTCCCTGGCTGATTCTGCGAGAGCAGCGGCTGTTGGAATCAGTAGAAATCCCAATCGAAAGCAATAAATCATGTCCATGGTTATTGGGAATCTATGACAGCAATGACAGCTGGAAAATAAGTTATGTTGGTACCCAGAGCTCTAAAAAAAGGAGTTAAAAGAGTCGCTATAAACTATCAGGATGATATTTTGGGAACAGTTGTCAAGCCTCTGAATGATACTTTGTTTGCTGGAAGTCACCTGGTTTTCCAGCAGATTTCTGCTTCAGCTCATAAGGCTAGTTCAACTCAGAGGAACAGTTCCGAGTTCATCATGCCTCAGATTGGCACTCAGGAAGCCAAAGATTAACGGCTGAGTTACCTACTGGAGAAGATACAATGTCAAAGTGCTCATCCTAACTTAGAACGTCTCGAACGATCACTGGTCTCAGCATTTGAACCTTTTACTCAAGAAGTATTGTATGCTACTATTAGTGACTGATCCCTGTCATTAAAAACTAATGTCAATACAAAAATTCTCAAAAACTTGTTTCTTCCTGTAAAACGTTTATTTTATACTATGGATTTTTAAAGAATTCATTTTTTTGTTATATATAAACCAATATATACATTTTGTAAACTGATAAAGAAAACAAAAAAATAATACAGACACTGCTATCACTTATATATTGTGTTATTTCTCGGCTAGCTTCGTTTCAAAAGTTATTGAAAAAGGATTCTGATGGTGATTTTCGATGAAAGGGATGGTGTACTAAGGAATTCAATTTCCGGCAAGGGAAACATTGAGGATATGGTGAATAATCAAATTAGGTATGGAGCGAGGGCGAACAATAACTTATACCATTGAGTTGCGGAGAACATGGGGAATTTTGAATGTTGGATATCGGAGTTTATGACTGATTCCCATAGTTCAATGCCAAATATCTAAATGGGATTCAGCAGTTTTTCGTATCTCTACCCTATAAAACTTACTCACATACTTTCAGACTTTTGATGATATTAAGGAAATAATTAACCCCTCTGCATTTTATCTGGAGCCTAAATAAATCATTCTGCCGAATGATGGCTAGGTAAGGTGATAATATTTAATACTCTACGCTTTAAACAGTCTTCTGGAGAGAGTACTGAAACTGGGGGGGGGTGAGAGAACTGGAACTTTCCAGGGAAATACGTTTTTCAGTGAAATGACTTCCTGGAAGTTAACGGAATCGAAGATGTATTCTATGTATACGCTTAGAAATATGAGAAGTCATGTTTCTAAGTAATATATTACAACATGAAACAAAATCTGATAAGACGTAGCATAACTAATGTTATTTAATTATATGCTGTCTGGCGGAATATGAGTGATATGACACACGAGAAACTCCTAGTAATACATAAAACCTTAGAAGCAACATAGAATAATAAACTGTACTAAAGTCATCAATGAAGAAATTACTTGAAATTTACAAAAGAAATACTCAAATTTTAATTGTTACTGATTCTTCATAGCACCCATCCAGCAAAGACATTCATTTCTAGAATTAACTTGATTATAAACTCCCATTACTTAATTTTGGATTAAGGCCTTCTTTTGGTTTTACCGAGTTCCGAAGGATTGTTTATTGGGGTTGTTGTTGGCAGTTTATGACCATGTTCTCATAAAAAAAAAAAACAAAAAAAAAAATTAAAATAGAAAATACATGTTTTTTAGAAATCCTTAGTCATTGATTGTCTTCTACTTTCAACGACCATTTACGAAATACTCAGATAAGCATATAGTTATGTTATTCATTGTTGGAAATAACCCAATAGATTATGCATTTTCTCTTCAATATATGAATTTGTCTTAAAAAATTGTCAACAAAAATTAAATCTATACATAAATGTATAATGGTTATAATAATTACAATAATAGCAGCAGAAGTAATGCCCATAATAATTTCTTACAATTTAACGAAACTAAAGAAATATCTATTAGGGTAAAGAAAATATTTTTTTTTTCTTGTCTTTTTTAGCCAGTTTAGGCTACATCGCCAATGAGCAATGCTCCAAACTGTGTATGGCTGAAAAATGTTTAAAATAAAAATTGACAGGAAGAATATATCTTTTACTATCTATAATAATAAAAATATTACCAAAATACTAAATAAAAATTAATAAAATGCAGAGTACAAGATGGAGATTTGCTTCCTTAGAGATGGTACAGCCTAGGACTGCCAAATAATAAAGTTCTAGACACAGCTGATTTACTATCCCTAGAGATGCCACTAACAAGGCAGTTGTTTCAGGAAGACAGCCAGCCTTTTTCCTCACGATCCCACACCCATCACCCGAAAGTTGGCGCCTTCATTACCCACAAATCGACCGTTTGACAGCGAAACAGCCCTACCACAGTGAGATATGATGCACAATATAGTCCTTCATTAAAAGCAGAAATCTGACGAATCTGACGAATAGATGGGGTATCTTTTGGCGCTATTTCATTACTCATTCTGATACAATATATATATTTAGTGTGTTTCTATCAAGCATAATGATCTGTTAAACATTTAATGCTATAAATATTAATTTTCTTATGGTATTTAATCCCACGTAAATTTTAACACTTTTTAGTGCTTGCACAAAAAATAAGAATAAAAATCTAACTGTCTCAGCCAGGACTCCTGCTTTCCGGGCCGGTGCGTTACCAATTACGCTAACAGGACAAGTCTGATAAGTTATTAAATTCCCCGCACTAGTGTCGAGAGTCTAACCTCCGAGGCAGACGAATATATCGTCTTATGCTCGGAGGAGCTGACATTNTTATTGAGAGAAATTTGGAAAAATTAGGCGAGCAATAATTGTTAGTGAAATTGAAAAATTAAATGCGAAAATATTCTCCATTTTATGCTGATTAAATTGAATAGCAGATTAGTGGTTGCTTGCTAATTTCCGGGTTCATAGATTCCCTCCCAGATTCAAAGACAGTTAGCGCCACAGCCCACACACTGATCCTACTCTATACTGCACTTCTTCACAATGGGGGTGGTCTTTGCTAAGAATTCCAGTTTTGAAGACCTACCGGACGGAAGCACGGGCTTACAGAGACATAGAACCATATAGGTAGCAACCGTATAGGAACATAGTAAATAATCACTTATCACAATTAAAACCTGCTCGGGATTCGAACTATTAACGATTAGATAATTTCCCCGTGTCTAATACGACTTTAAACACCTCTATTTTGCTCTATTACCCTACCATCTTCTGCTTTATTTTATTTTTGTTACTCTAATGGTGTGAAAAAAAGGCAGTACATTTGCAAATAACGTTCAAATTGTTATTGCGAATGACAAGTGGCTAGAAATAAAAGAGATTTCTGCATAGTCTTGAGAAACTCCAGCTAATGATAAGTGAATTATTTTTATTTTTTTTAATTAGAAATTTAGCATTTAGACAAATTAAACAATTAAGCATACTGAAAATGCATCTAGACAGGCTATTAAATCTTATCTAGATGCATTTTCAGTATGCTACTTTTCCATTATCTCTCAATTTTTTTTCTTATAAATTTCGTAGTTTCCATTAACAATTCATTATACCTCACCATGACCTATTGCTAAGAAATTATTTTTCTTCTTCTTGAAAAATCCTCCCGCTTCTAAAAATATCACCCTGGGGTTAATGACCATAGATTGACATGCCATAAAACATAAAAATAAAATCCTAAGAATTTACAAAAATTATTTCATAGAATATGTTAAAAGATTCTGTACATATTAATTGTATAGAGCAGATATAAATAATCTGGTCATAATAATTATAATCATAATGATAAGAATTATGATTACCTTTGATGCACCGTAACATCTCAGTCTAACACTAAATCAACTCACTTCCTTCCTGTATGAGCCCCAACTTGTGCGGTCTAACACGTCGGATCGCGATTCCCCCAGAAGCCGGCCGTTTCTCAGTCAGAGCCCCTAGAGATGTAGAGATAACGAACGAGAGCTGGAAGCTCATTATCTAGTCCATAGCGGTAGTAAGTCAGGTAGGGCATACATGGCGAATATATAAGACGTAAGGGCGTACAACTAATCCGTGAGGAGATAGGGCTGTGGATGTATCCGCCCACACAATACCCCACCCGATATCGGGCTACCGTGTCGATATCTCTCTCCCACATGGTTCGATCAGCTGTTCTTATCATCAGGGCTGATTGTGTCGTTACTTATGTCTTTGAATTGCGTCAAGAAGGATATCGCAAAACTATCAATTGAAGGCTTCATCTCTTCTGTACACTTATAAAAGAAAAGTCCTTTTCTTTAGAAAAAGAAGTAGATATCACATTCCTCATTAAAGATTTTTATAATTACAATCCTTTGGAAAATCACCTGGAATAAACTCTGAGGATAACAAAATATTATCTATACATATCAATTTTCCATCTTTGATTGTTTTCGGTTTTTGTTAATGTAAATTACTACTCGATATATTATATTATATATATTGGGGAATTTAGACCCTTGTCTTTACTTTCAAGAGAATTAAGTGCCATATTTGAAAAGTAAACTAAAGTAAAGAAAAAAAGAAACAGAATCAAGAAGAACCTTGATTTGCATTCTGAAAAACTAATTTAAATAAAATTTGAAAAGCATCAGGAAGAATTATAGAAAAGAAAGCAATATGCATATATCTTTAGCCTATTTTAAAGGATATGTACATTACTGTAATTAAATGTGTACGGCAGAATCAAGAGAACTGTCTATACATCAATCGGCTGATTAGTTCAGAGGATAGCGAACTACAGACTGGGAATAAATAAGGAAGAAAAAGGGAACCATTGACACCTTTAACGAAAGATTAGTTTAAAGGCTATACGAATTAACAATGAGAAATACATAAAAAATAGTCAATATATCGGTTTATACATCTATCGGCTGACTAGTTCAGAGGATAGCGAACTACAGACTGGGAATAAATAAGGAAGAAAAAGGGAACCATTGACACCTTTAACGAAAGATTAGTTTAAAGGCTATACGAATTAACAATGAGAAATACATAAAAAATAGTCAATATATCGGTTTATACATCTATCGGCTGATTAGTTCAGAGGATAGTGAACTACAGACTGGGAATAAATAAGGAAGAAAAAAGGGAACCGTTAACAAATCTAACGAAAGATTAGTTTAAAGGCTGCACGAATTAACAATGAGAAATACATAAAAAATAGTCAATATATCGGTTTATACATCTATCGGCTGATTAGTTCAGAGGATAGCGAACTACAGACTGGGAATAAATAAGGAAGAAAAAAGGGAACCATTGACACCTTTAACGAAAAATTAGTTTAAAGGCTATACGAATTAACAATGAGAAATACATAATAAATAGTCAATATATCGGTTTATACATTATCGGCTGATAAGTTTAAAGAATAAGCGAATTATAAGCCTATTTTTACTTTTTCATGTGTATAAAAAATAAAGAAAACCATAAATACATCAATCTCAATGTTATTTTAATGGTTAAATACGAGTATTTAACTTATAATAATATATATATATATATATATATTCACACACACACACGAGAGTTACAGTATATATATACTGAATATGGCTATTGATGGCTATCGATGGTTCAATGATTTCTTAATTATCAATGGTTTTCTTATTGATTAATTTCTTTCGATGTTTTAAAAATATCAAAGTTTCCACGAAAATGCTAAAATTATCTTAAAAGATTACATAGTAATTCACAATTTAAGACTAATTATTCACCCCAAAAAGGGCGTGAACATCAATGTAGGAAATAGTATAGATTATTTCTGTAATTTTATGATTTTTTATAGAGTTTAGCCTGTTGTTATTTGTCGTTAAAATCAGAGTTGTAATTGTGTTCTTCGTAAAATGGGTCCCATAACTGATATTTCCCTTCAGTTTTTGGTTAAGATTTCAGAATGCTGTAGTAGTTGCATAAGCCTAAATAATAATAAGGGGGAAATATATTTAAAGGTTGATGACATGTTACACATTGCACGCTAAAGAGAAGGGATTTTATGTTGTAATTGTTGTCCTGGCATTCTTTAATTCTTTACAATCTTGAAAATGATACTAGTCCATCGAAACCTACAGCAAAATAAAGTGTGGGAAAACAGGAAAACAATAATCTTGTAGATATCTTCAGAACTTTATTTATTTATTTTATTTATTTATTTTTTTAAGTGTTAGCCTTTCTTTCAACCACTTAGGGTCATGGAAGGAGGGGCTATCTATAGGTTGTCATCCCCATTCTAAACTCCCATGGTTCAGAACTAGCTTTTATTTATAAATAAAATATTGCCCTGGGCGGAATTTGAACCCGCACTGCCAGGATTGCGAGACCCAAACGGATCGCCTGAGCTACCCAGCTCAAATATTCAAAACATCTATATTTATTATGGGTTTGTACTGAATAAAAAACATGTATGTTTTAGATACTATATTAGTTGTGGTATTCAATCCCACGTTAATTTTATACAATAGATGCAAAGGAATAGAATTTTTTTTAAAAAGCAGGAGACCCGGGTTCGAGTCCCGGCTAAGGTAGTAAGATTTTTTTAAATTCTATTCCCTTGCATCTATTGTATAGATGTTTCAGGTAGGGATATCCCCGTTGACCAATGAGTGGCACTAGAGCGGCGCCCTCTCAAGTAATTGTGACCATGTCCACAAGTGCAGTATCGGGTTGCCGCCAGCTACCGGTTTTTTGGCAGTGGTTGGCTTCAGTGTCTGGTTACCTTAATCTTGTTTTTATTCATGGCCTGTCTTCCCGTCTGCCGGCCCCTGTACTGACAACAGTCCCTTTGTTAACACATTCTCTACAGGCGCGACAAGTCGCCTGCTCTCCCCTTGATCCCCCAATAAAATCCGAAAGAGCCGCTGTTCTTCTTTGACACAGATATAACAGCTCTATTTCTGATAACCTCTTGAAGAATGTAATCGCTATAGCAGAAACAAATGCAGGCTTTCAGTTTATATAAAACTTAACCTATAAGCTAATTTCAATAAAAACAAATCATAAGGATGATAAATAATTGTATTTATAATGACATAAACAACATTTTATAACTCATATAAGGTAGAGACAATTATGGTCACATAATAAACTCGTATTGTAGGTAGAGAAGGTAAAGTGGACGTCTCAAGAAAAAATCATTCTTAAACTTATCACTATATATTATATTTCGTAGTCAATAACAGCCATGAATGTTTGGAATTTGGTGGTGACCTGCATATAGTCCTTCCCAACATGATACTAAGAATGGTTGAAAGGGAGGCTAACATTTATTTAAAAAAAAAAAAAAAAATCCCTTATTTAACTAACATGGCCGGCATGCAGTATCAGAATGAAGAACGGAGAAAATTTAGTAAAGTACTCGTTGAAAAAGAGAAAAATTATTGTAAAATAGACGTCAAATGAGACTACTCATAATTAGTCCAACTTCACAAACATAAAGGCTGATTAGCAAATACAGTTAAATCCCTTAAGCCTGAAGGTACGTGTAATTACTTACTGTTAAGAGATAATAATCAAAATCGATTGTGACTATAGAAGGCACTGGCGTGAATTTAAATATTGGCAAGCATAATGTCACCACGAGGAAAATTCTAATTAAAATGCAAGAAATTTACTAAACATACCACAATATGTTACTGTAATATATATATATATAATTTACAAAAA
>KZ808700.1:101063-113091 GCA_000696205.2 Oncopeltus fasciatus | reverse complement strand
GTTCAAAATGTACACTTATTCTCTTATGGGAGAATATATATAATAAATAGATAGATATATTTAAATGGCAAGAAATATGGGGGAGAGATGCGTCCTTACTTTAAAAAAGATATAGTCCTTAAGGATCATTTAAGGCAATCAGGAGAAAACATCGTTATATACAGAACACCTGAGGAGGTGTCATCACACGATTCTGATTGCCTGATTTTTTGTCTTTTAAGAAAGAAAGGTACCCAATTAGGGCTGGGTGTGCCCTGGAGCATACTAGAAATTATCTATATAATCACAAACAGAAGCTCAGAAAGAAAGAAAAAACTAATTGGGCACGTTGAATATTGAATATACCATAGGAGCTTTGGTTTAAGAGGCACTCTGTAACACACTTCATGTCTCACTCAAAAATAGAAATAATTAATAAATAAACAAATTTACTTATTTTAATTTTAGGCAGGGCGTGTATTATTGTCCAAAGAGAATTTGTACCGAAATTACAGATAATTTGGTTATATATCAAACAACCATCAAGAAATAATAAATAAAGACCAAAACTCTTGTCAGCGGGATCAAATATTTCGATGCATTTGAACGTATGTGGATTGAATATCACTCCCGGTGGGGTTGGTGGGGGACCAACTACCCTACCACACCTGACAACGGAAGAGCACACCCCCACTGATAAGGAGGCACTGATAAGGAATGGGCGTCCTCCCCGAACAGATAGAGTTGTTTTATCCTTGTTGCCGAGGCGACCCCCCGGATTCCGGCGTATATCGACCGGGCGACTCTTCCTTCACGCGCACTCCCCGTACCACTCGCTGCAGCTGACGGAGGCCGGCAGACTGGAACACCAGGAGGAAATACTGCAAACGGTGGTACTGGGATAGGCACACAGGTCTAGCTCCTTAAGCACTGTGGTATCCACTAAAACTAAACTCTATATAAATAATTATTTAATTGTGGTTTATTATCCTACGTAAATTTAAAAAAAATTATTGAGAGGGAATAGAACAATAGTGAGCTGGGAATTTAATGAGTTATCTGGCTCGTCCCGGTGGTGTAATGATTTAGCATACCGGCCCGGATAGCAGGAGGTCCAGGTTCGAGTCCTGGCTGGGACAGATAGATTCTTTTGGTCCTATTCCCTCTCATTAATTGTCTAACTACTATATATTATACAAAATTACTAAAATATAACTACAATTATAATTTTGAACAAATATTATTTTTGCTGCATAATAATAATAATAGAACCCACTTTTATGTGAATGAAATCTTAAAAAAGTCTCACTAAATTCAATAGCCATTTTAATTATAAATGACAAATTTTTGAACGTGGATCTCTAATAATCTTATTAGTAGAAGATTTGTTGGGATTTGGTCAAGGTTGATCCAAAAGAATACAGTTTAAAGAAATGTATTTTTATTATTTGTCGACGTTTTAGCAGAAATTATGTAGCCACCTGAACATTTACAGTCATGAACATTTGACCAAGGTAACAACACGTCCTTTCCCACCATAATAGCCCTGAAGATTGCTTACAATGTGAGCTGAAACGTCGGCAAATTATAAAAAATACCTTTCTTTTTTAATCAATCTTGACCGATTCCCAACAAATCCTCTACTAATTATTTTATACTATCGCATTTATTACTTTGAAGTAGAAGTCCTTTATGAGATTAAGCGGTTCAATATTGACAGTTAGTAAAATTATAGTCCCTCTCTCTCTATCACCCTATTCGCTCTGATGAAAGACTGAAATTTAGACCGAAACGTTGATTAAAATAAAAACTTTTTTAGTTAGTTTTTAATTCTTCAGCTACCAGGACCGAATTACTGACAATCCTCTCATCATAAAACTCGACGATCAACAAATTTTACCTCCATATAGAATTATTAGACTGAGCGCTGTACTCTCCTAACTCATATGGCATAAATTGTAAGGTTAGTAAAAAGATGATTGGCTGNACCGAGTCAAATTGGTGTTATTTGCCGAGCTTTCGCACATCATGTGATGGCTTCTTCAGGGCTGAAAAGAGAATGAGAGTTGTAAAAGAGAGATTTTTAAAATACACCTATACCACCTGGATTTTAAAAATCTCTCTTTTACAACTCATTCTATTTTCAGTCCTGAAGAAGCCATCACATGATGTGCGAAAGCTCGGCAAATAACACCAATTGGACATAGTCCAACCCGGAAGAAGAAACAGTAAAAACTAAAATTCTTGTCAGCGGGATTAAACATTTCGATGCATTTTCACGCATGTGGGAAGAATATCACTCCCGGTGTGAGGAGGGGGGGGGGGAACTACCCTACCACACCTGACAACGGAAGAGCACACCCCCCACTGATAAGGAGGCACTGATAAGGAATGGGCGTCCTCCCCGAACAGATAGAGTTGTTTTATCCTTGTTGCCGTGGCGACCCCCCGGATTCCGGCGTATATCGACCGGGCGACTCTTCCTTCACGCGCACTCCCCGTACCACTCGCTGCAGCTGACGGAGGCCGGCAGACTGGAACACCAGGAGGAAATACTGCAAACGGTGGTACTGGGATAGGCACACAGGTCTAGCTCCTTAAGCACTGTGGTATCCACTAAAACTAAACTCTATATAAATAATTATTTAATTGTGGTTTATTATCCTACGTAAATTTAAAAAAAATTATTGAGAGGGAATAGAACAATAGTGAGCTGGGAATTTAATGAGTTATCTGGCTCGTCCCGGTGGTGTAATGATTTAGCATACCGGCCCGGATAGCAGGAGGTCCAGGTTCGAGTCCTGGCTGGGACAGATAGATTCTTTTGGTCCTATTCCCTCTCATTAATTGTCTAACTACTATATATTATACAAAATTACTAAAAGATAACTACAATTATAATTTTGAACAAATATTATTTTTGCGTAATAATAATAATAGAACCCACTTTTAAGTGAATAAAATCTTAAAAAAGTCTCACTAAATTCAATAGCCATTTTAATTACAAATGAAAAGAAGATTTGTTGGGATTTGGTCAAGGTTGATCCAAAAGAATACAGTTTCAAGAAAAATATTATTATCTGCCGACGTTTTAGCAGAAATTGTGTTGCCACCTGAACATTTACAGTCATGAACATTTGACCAAGGTAACAAAACGTCCTTTCTCACCTTCAAAATAGCCCTGAAGATTGCTTGTGAGCTGAAACGTCGGTAGATTATAAAAAATACCTTTCTTTTAATATATATTTTTTAATCAATCTTGACCGATTCCTAACAAATCCTCTGCTAATTATTTTATTTTATACTATCGCATTTATTACTTTGAAGTAGAAGTCTTTTATGAGATTAAGCGGTTCAATATTGACAGTTAGTAAAATTATAGTCCTTCTCTCTCCATCACCCTATTCGCTCTGATGAAAGACTGAAATTTAGACCGAAACGTTGATTAAAATTAAAACTTTTTTAGTTAGTTTTTAATTCTTCAGCTACCAGGACCGAATTCCTGAAAATCCTCTCATCATAAAACTCGACGATCAACAAATTTTACCTCCATATAGAATTATTAGACTGAGCGCTGTACTTTCCTAACTCATATGGCATAAATTGTAAGGTTAGTAAAAAGATGATTGGCTGTGAGGAGCATACCCATATATTCTTGAAGGAAAAATATTCCAAGACTTTTATTTGAAAGATATACCCTCCCAGGGCACAGAAAAGCTGTGGGAGTTGAGATACAATAGCTCTTCCAGATGATTTAATGGTTTTTTTTTTTCCTTGTGAAGAAAGGTCCTTGGAAGAGAAGACAGGGAGTTGAAATCTGAGATATTTCCTGATTATGATCGTCTCGTACCTTACCTGGCCCAAGTTTATATGATGCACCATGGGGATATCATAAATAAGTGAAAACTTAGCGCTAAATACCTTCAAGGTAGAGGTTACACTCAGGAGATGCCCCACTAATGTGTCACTAATAAATACGTTTTCGAAAAGCAAACTGGATTTTATCGGATAGCAGAATGTGTGGGCTAATCATTAAAGCGTGACTAATCATACTAGAGGTTAAATATATGGCATTCCTCTGGGGGCAGACCTATATCCTCGAGGGATATCTCCTTCTCTTTGGGTTACAGTGTTTTCATGTAGAAGTTCCACACATTTTTTTAAACAGCAGATTTAGCATTTTTCCTAAAGGGCATATTGCTATTGAGGTTTTATATGTGTGTGTTTGTGTACATATATAAACTTATTTATCCTTGTGGGTATTTATTTCGTTGGCTTTACAGATCTTTAGTCTCCCTGATCTTCTTCCGTAAGGATTTGCGATTTTCTGTAAGGGCTCTTGGATGAGTTGTCAACTGTGTCAATTATGAATTTCATCAACCCAGAGGTAGAGGAAGGCGTCATCTCTTATTCCTCATTATATTTTCTTACATATGGTCACGCTTGCAAGAAGAAAGCCCTTTCTCAACAGGGGGGTTGAGTAAACCACATGTATCCCTGCACCTCTCTCTGAATCAACCCGTTACCTTAGGTCCCATCTTGACTCTGACTTAAGTGGGGCGAACATACTAAAATCAAGCGACAAGAACTCAAGAGACGCCAAGGAAACTTATACAGACTTACAAAACAGGCGCAATCACAGAACTAACTTATACTGTACAAGGCACTACTAAGAACGATCTGGACATACGGTGCAGAACTCTGGGGTCCCGCAATACCTTCCTACATCCAGCGAGTACAATCTTTTCAAATCCAAAGTCCTAAGAATAAGTGCGAACGCTGCATATTATGTATCCAACTTTACCCTTCATCAAAATTATAATATAATGTATGTCCAAAACCTTCCGCATCGCATTCATCCATAGAAAGCTGTCATTTTACCTTAATCCCTATTCCTAATCCCTGTCGTCGCACTCGAATCCTAACAATCCTCCCCGACGACTGAAAGGAAAATGGACTAGTGACCTCTTAATTTTTATAATANTGATTAAAATAAAAACTTTTTTAGTTAGTTTTTAATTCTTCAGCTACCAGGACCGAATTACTGACAATCCTCTCATCATAAAACTCGACGATCAACAAATTTTACCTCCATATAGAATTATTAGACTGAGCGCTGTACTCTCCTAACTCATATGGCATAAATTGTAAGGTTAGTAAAAAGATGATTGGCTGTGAGGAGCATACCCATATATTCTCGAAGGAAAAATATTCCAAGACTTTTATTTGAAAGATATACCCTCCTAGGGCACAGACAAGCTGTGGGAGTTGAGATACAATAGCTCTTCCAGATGATTTAATGGTTTTTTTTTTCCTTGTGAAGAAAGGGTCTTGGAAGAGAAGACAGGGAGTTGAAATCTGAGATATTTCCTGATTATGATCGTCTCGTACCTTACCTGGCCCAAGTTTATATGATGCACCATGGGGATATCATAAATAAGTGAAAACTTAGCGCTAAATACCTTCAAGGTAGAGGTTACACTCAGGAGATGCCCCACTAATGTGTCACTAATAAATACGTTTTCGAAAAGCAAACTGGATTTTATCGGATAGCAGAATGTGTGGGCTAATCATTAAAGCGTGACTAATCATACTAGAGGTTAAATATATGGCATTCCTCTGGGGGCAGACCTATATCCTCGAGGGATATCTCCTTCTCTTTGGGTTACAGTGTTTTCATGTAGACGTTCCACACATTTTTTTAAACAGCAGATTTAGCATTTTTCCTGAAGGGCATATTGCTATTGAGGCCTTATATGTGTGTGTGTGTGTGTGTGTGTGTGTGTGTGTACATATCTAAACTTATTTATCCCTGTGTGAGTGTGAGTATTTATTTCGTTGGCTTTACAGATCTTTAGTCTCCCTGATCTTCTTCCGCAAGGATTTGCGATTTTCTGTAAGGGCCCTTGGATGAGTTGTCAACTGTGTCAATTATGAATTTCATCAAACCGGAGGTAGAGGAAGTGGTCATCTCTTATTCCTCATTCTTACCTATGGTCACGCTTGCAGGAAGACAGCCCTTTCTCAACAGGAAGGTTGAGTAAACCACTTGTATCCCTTAGGTTCCATCTTGACTCTGACATAAGTGGGGCGAACATACTCAAATCAAGCGATAAGAACTCAACAGACGCCAAAGAAACTTATACAGACTTTCAAAACGCAGAACTAACTTATACTCTAGAAGGAACTACTAAGAACGATCTGGACCTACGATGCAGAACTCTGGGGTTCCTCAATACCTTCCTACATCCAGCGAATACAATCTTTTCAAAGCCAAAGTCCTAAGAATAAGTGCAAACGCTGGAGCGTAATATAATATGGATATTATGTATCCAACTCTACCCTTCATCAAAATTATAATATACTGTATGTTCAAAACCGCATTTCCTTCCGCATCGCATTTATCCATAGATCCATAAAGCTGTCATTTTACCTTAATTTCTATTCCCAATCCCTGTCGTCGCACTCGAATCCTAACAATCCTCCCCGACGACTGAAAGGAAAATGGACTAATGACCTCTTAATTTTTATTATAAACAGAATGAATAATGATTTTTATTATATATATATACGAGCACTTAATTATATTCGGCCGGCAAGAATGACAGCTGGAGAAATATATGACAGGCTGGAACGTAGCTCCCCCTCCAGGACGTTCGTGTTTTTAAATGTTATCTGAAAAATTTCATAAAGAGAATTTTGTTTTCCTCAATTATGGGGAAATTAACTCTGGAGGCCTTATCAGCTTCAACGACCGACACCCTCGATACAGGGGGTACATTTGCATCTGAAAGAGCCACTTTAACACTGTATTTCTCCTGAATCACATGATGGATACAAATTAGAGCTATGGCTAAATACTGTTTAATATTTTTACGGCCCGGGTATGCAAACTTCCAAAGGGATAATGCTCGATAAGGGGAGACCTAGATCTTTATCTTCTAAAAACCTATTATCACTAATCAACTGGCCAGTACCACTAATATCAGGTTTTAAACATATATGCGCTATTCTTCATGTAAAAATATGGTAATTTCGGGCAAAAATAAAGTGTCATTTTGCGTATAAAAAAAAATTAAACTAAACCTTAATAAAGAATTGACATTGTTTTATGAAATATATTTTATCACAACTCCGGAAATTTCCTCGCTTCTTTTCACGTACTGTAAAATAACCTAAATTTCACTTCAAGACTTAGTGATTTGTAAACAAGGAATTGCAGCCAAAACTAAATTAAGAATGAAGAAGTTCTTTAGCTTTCTTTATGAGCCATTGATTAAAAAAAAACCTTCGTATTTTTTTTGTCTGTTAATAAGCAAAATACCTCAGAAATATTTACACACACATTTATTATTTTACTAATTTTGAATTAATCTTGTCTTATTATGAATAATATAAAAATTTTTATTATTATTATTTAACCTCCCTTCTGGGTCTTAGAGGGCTATATAAAGCTTGAAAAATTTCTATGCGTATTTTTTGTCATTCTAACAGCAAATAAAGCTAAAATAACGCTAAAAATTAACTAATAGTTATTGCAATTTTATTTGGTATTAATTACAACTTGCACACACACACCTATGCACTATTCTGCCCTTATTGGATCAATTTGGCTGATATTTAGTAAATTAATTACTAAAAACATGTAAATAATTGAAAAAAAGGACGAAGGAGGGGGATGAGAGGTCCTGTGATTAATTGCTACTCTTTTTTATTTAATGAGCAGGGATCGGTCGGGGATTCGGTCTTTGAAATTTTATCTTGAAGGAAATAAACACTAGTGTGTAAACTAAAAATGTTTTCATTATTGCCAATGTTTCAGTCTAATTTTCAGGCCATCTTGAGGGCAATGGGGATGATGGAAAAAGAGTCTCCTATTCTAAAATAACTAGTAGTCATGATTTGTGTTTTGTTTTAATTATTTAAATGCCCTTTCAACCATTTAGGGTTATAATTAAGGGAGGAGCAATGTACAGGTTGTCATCTTATTCTAAACAACCATGGCTTTAGGAAAGCTTATATTTCTAGATAAAAGCTTAGCCTGAGCGGGATTAGCA
This sequence comes from Oncopeltus fasciatus, assembly GCA_000696205.2. Lineage (NCBI taxonomy): Eukaryota > Metazoa > Arthropoda > Insecta > Hemiptera > Lygaeidae > Oncopeltus > Oncopeltus fasciatus. The sequence continues at coordinate 105,055 of KZ808700.1, read as the reverse complement.
TCCTCAGCGCTAGGGTTGCAAGACCCTAACGGACCCCTTCTGCTCCCTTGGCGCCTCCTATTGTTGCTCCTTCAGCAACTCAATCGGAACATTTTCACGGTTGATCTGAACCTTAGTCGGGAATCAAACCCGGGCTGGTGTGCTATCATCACTATCATCATGATTTGGATTTTCGTGGTTGATTTCTCCAACTAGATCAACTAGATTGTTTGTCAACAACATAAATTCCTTATCATAATCAGGTTAAATAAAAACAGAGCTTAAATAAACTATGTAGATGACCTGCTGATACTTACTCGAATACTTTTAAGAGGCGAATCTACACATCTTTAGTGATTGCAGATGTGGGGAGCCAGGAAAAGCCTACCCCCGAACTTCTATAAAGCAAAATATATAAAACTATAAAATGTATATAGTAGACTAATAGGTTATACAACCGAAGGCAGATAATTAAATACTTTATATAAATAACATATTTTTAAAATATGATAATAATGCATAATTTGCACTTGAATAAGGACTAGGATTTTCTGCTACCATCTAAAGACGAAATGATCAAGGTTTATCGCCTTTTGCAAATTAAGAGCTTTTTTTTTTTAAATATAATTTTAAAATCTTAAAGCGAAATACAGAAGGGAGTGTAGTTAAACTGCGGTATTCGTAGTGGGTGCTGGCAATTAGGTTGCTTATCGAAGCGAGGAGCCAGGGTTTGCTTTGTTAATGTTGGAAACCACAATCATCCTAACGGTACCTTTTTGTGAAATCTCTAGCTTTAATTGTAATCGGATTAATTATTTTCTGAGTTCAAGCACTACTTATTCCTTTGCGTATTCAATCATCGGTGAATACATTTCCACAGAAATTATGAAGCAAAGGAAAGTATGTTTGCGTTCTTCTGCTTTTGCATGTACAGATTGTGTGAGTTTGTTTGGATCGAAAATACTTTCGGAGAATAAAATTTATTTTAAAATATTCAACACTAACTAACTAAAGACTAAAAATTTAAATAATCACTTTCATTTATGATGTTATGAAATATAACCATATATTTTTCATATGGGGCAGGGTTTCGGTTTCCTGTCTCAGATGAGAAAATTATGAGGCTTGGAATGAAAAAAAAACTAAAATTTTAACTTAATTTTATTTGTTAAAATTAATATCCACATTTGCCGAAAGGATTTGATGATATGATGGAAATTCTTCCTCGTCCAAGATACAGCCCTAATATTGCTCCTACTGGTTATCATTTATTCCTGTACATTCCTCGCAGGAAAACATAAAGGAAAAAACTGGAATTGAATCTTTAGGGTCTCTTTGATTCTGAGCTACCGAATTTTTATAATCTGGGGATGAAAATCCCGCCCAGAAGATAGGGACAACTCAAAGTAAATTAATTATGCAACTCATGAGATATATTTAGTTCATAAATGATACATTTTTAGAATAAAGGTATCTGTCTTTTGCTAATTCTTTCTTTCCAACCCAAAAAAATCATAACCTATGCCTCTCTGGAGGAATTAATGAGAGCTTGCTTTTGTTTCAAATGAATTATTTTTCACGATGGTTATGAAGATTTAGCATAGATCTATTATTGTTTCTTATTAATATCTCTATTAATAAAGTCTTAAATATGCCTTCGGATTTTAGATATTTTTAAATTAATTTATTTGTCTTGAAAGAGTTAACATGGCAAGTGAAAAATTAATAATATACAAAACTACATTTATAAAATGATTTTAATATATTCATAAAATTTATCAGACAGAAAACACTAGAAACTAAAATAGTCTTTAAAATAAATAGTTTTAAAATAGTGATTGAGCTTGACCTATAATTTGTATTTTCTACCCTCTAATATTAATTATGATTATTAAATATGCAATGCCAAATATTAAACAGATGCCGGAGGAACTGATCAGTACGCTCTGTGTTTTTTGCATAGAAATAGTCAAACACCCCTACTGATTACTTTAATCGTCCAATGAAAGTGTTTCTCTCTGCTGAGTGATTTTTAAAATTTTTGAGTTCAAATTTACTAGTCACTCATGTTTTAGAACTCGGACAGAACAGCTGACGACGAGGATAAATGTTTTTCACTTCTATTTGTAACATCTGGCCCTCTGATCTTACAAGCATCGCCATGACTCAGAAGAAAGCAGGCATGCAAGTAGGCAACAAAGAGGACAACAAGTGTAGCAGCAAGAGGGTAGCAAAGACTTCTCTGGCCAGTGAGGTCTACAAAGTAAGAGAGGTCATTTGGACAATAATGACAGATCAATACTAGTACTACTAATAAGATACGATAATAATATATAAAAAAAGAATAGTCCTTCCCGAATTTACCGATCCAATTGGAGAAGCTAAAAATTGTTCCTTTTAGAATTATATATGTGTGTGTGTATGTGTGCGCGCGTGCGTGCTACATCCGCAATTGTTAAAATAATGCAACGAAAATCATTTCAGTTTCCTTCTGAAAACTTTTAGAAAATTTCGTTAATGACTAACGATCAACGGGGAGGAGTGGGGGAGGTGGCTTATAGGGAGACCAAAATTTAAAATTAACATCTTCATAGTTATTATTAGCGTTACAAAAAAAAAATAAATTGAACAAAATAGGTGTAAAATGTTATTTTATAATGTTTTAATACCATAATAATTTTGTAAATAACTCATATTAAGAAAAATCTTTAAGAATATTCTTTTCAAAACATAGAAATCTAATTCGTTATTTGTGTTTTTTATTACAAATTGTTGAATTAATTCATTTTTTATTGAAAAAAAATGAGAGGATGAAAATTTATTAACGAAATTGTTTGTTTTTACTTGAATAATGAAATACTCGAAATAACAGTTGCAAAATGAAATTGTCTAATATTTAAATTCCATTACTTTTATTTTATTTATTTTTTTAATTATTTTTTATTATTACGAAAATGATTATAAATAAGATATTAACGAATATAGATAATATTTTTTACATACACAATGGCTGTGTACATCTCGACTTGTTCTCCCGGTCAGTATAGAAGGCAGGTTTTGTGGACATTCTTTTCACCCCAACATAAAATACTTAATTCTCATATAAACTCATTTATGGGAATGGAACAAGGTACATCTGCCTAGTGTACGCATTTCCTCCGCGATGGACTTTGCCAGTTTATTTATCACGATCACAACGCCTACCACACACAAAACGTGTTCAGAGAAATTTTTTATCTTTATGAATCCTCAGTCTCTAGAATATGCCCCAAATTATGAAATCCTCATTATACTGTTGAAATAAATCTCTTCCAATTTGTCGAAAATAAATTTCTTACTAATTTATCTGATAAAATGTGCCATTCGTCAAATACTATTTCTTTCCTAGATGATTTTAGTTGGGGTTCGGTCAAGGTAAATCCAAAAAACACAAATTTAAAAAATGTAATTTTTAATAAAGGATTATCTGCCGACGTTTCGACTTACATTATAAGACATCTTCAGGGCTATCATGAAGATAAAGAGAGGACGTCCTGTCCCTGAGTTCACATTTCCATGACTGGAAATGTCATAGTATAAACTATTTCTTTCCTTTCCCTCCAACAACAACTCAATCTACCAACTCAAAACCAACGAAACAATATTCAGATGTGATTTAAACTCATAAATAACTTAGTAGACAACCCTTCTTTACTAGGCTCATTCATCTTTCATACTCCTTCCGACTTCCAAAAACTAAATTATTTTTCATTTTTATACAACGTTGGAATTCTCATCACGATTTCTTCTCCACTTCATCGTATGATAAAATACACTTAATAGATCTTCCGGTAAAATAGATTTATTTAATCGTTAAATTTAACTTATAATTTAAGTAATTTAAACTTTAACTCAATCAAGGCAATTAAGCGATATTACTTTCATTATTACTCTTAACTAATCATAATAAATCTACTTTTATCACAATTTTATGTTATAATAGTTCTTACTTGTTTCTGTAAATATTTTATTTT
>KZ808700.1:88729-101005 GCA_000696205.2 Oncopeltus fasciatus | reverse complement strand
TTTTTTTTTTTTTTTTTGTTTGTTACTTTTTTTTTTCTTTTTAAAAAAAATTAATTTATACTGTGAATATTAACCAACACATTACTAGATACACAAAAACATGTAGAAAGTAATTAACAATAAAGTTTTTATTGTTAGATGATTTTAGTTGGGGTTCGGTCAAGGATCCAAAACCCCCAACTTAGGGACAGGACGTCCTCTCTCCTCTTCATGATAGCCCTGAAGATGGCTTACAATGTAAGCCGAAACGTTGGCAGATAATCTTTTAAAAAAATACTTTTTTAAATTGTATTTTTTTTGGATCTACCTTGACCGAACCCCAACTAATATCTACGGTAAAAAAAAATCTCCTTTTGAATAAAGTTTTTATTATGTAAAAAATTTCCTGAGCCATGGATGTCTTGAAAAGGACGTCAACCAGTAGATAGCCCATATCTCCATGATCCTAATTAGTTAAATGGGAGGAAGACTGAAAAATAAAAAAATTTCAGTATACTGGTAGTACTAGTATAATACTTATTTAAAATATACCCACTCACCGGAAACACACATTCTGTCATACATATGCAAGCAAAAATACACGGATTCTCACACATTCATATTCACTCACAAATGTTGTCTGAAATGGAGTTGGTGATAATTATTATGATAAAAGAGGCGCATAAACTCATTCCGCATCACCCAAGATCGAAACTCAAACGTGGGGAGATTCTTTTGCATGGCTGAACACCCGCGTTTGTTCGCATTTTGAGCTTTTTTCTCATGAAAGTTCCTCTCAGAATCACATATCACACCCCTAACTCATTGGAATACCTCTTTATTCTTTACCCCCGGATTCATTCCTCACCCCTTATTTTATTTATTTTTTTATTATTTTTTTTTTCATTACGAAAATGATTATAAAGAAGATATTAACGAATATAGATAATATTTGTTACATACACAATGGCTGTGTATATCTCGACTTGTTCTACCGGTCAGTATAGAGCCAGGTTTTGTAGACATTCTTTTAATGCTCATTTTCACCCCAACATAAAATACTTAATTCTCATAGAAACTCATTTATGGGAATGGAACAAGGTACATCTGCCCAGTTTACGCATTTCCTCCGCGTTGGACTTTTCCAGTTTATTTATCATGATCACAACGCCTACCACACACAAAATGTGTTCAGAGAAATTTTCTATCTTTATGAATCCTCAGTCTCTAGAATATGGCCCAGATTATGAAATCCTCATTATACTGTTGAAATAAATCTCTTCCAATTTGTCGAAAATAAATTTCTTACTAAATTATCTGATGAAATGTGCCATTCGTCAAATACTATTTCTTTCCTAGATGATTTTAGTTGGGGTTCGGTCAAGGTAAATCCAAAAAACACAAATTTAAAGAAATGTATTTTTTTTTAAAGATTGTCTGCCAACGTTTCGGCTTACATTGTAAGCCATCTTCAGGGCTATCATGAAGATAAGAGAGGACGTCCTGTCCCTGAGTTCACATTTCCATGACTGGAAATGTCATAGTATAAACTATTTCTTTCCTTTCCCTCCAACAACAACTCAATCTACCAACTCAAAACCAACGAAACAATATTCAGATGTGATTTAAACTCATAAATAACTTAGTAGACAACCCTTCTTTACTAGGCTCATTCATCTTTCATACTCCTTCCGACTTCCAAAAACTAAATTATTTTTCATTTTTATACAACGTTGGAATTCTCATCACGATTTCTTCTCCACTTCATCGTATGATAAAATACACTTAATAGATCTTCCGGTAAAATAGATTTATTTAATCGTTAAATTTAACTTATAATTTAAGTAATTTAAACTTTAACTCAATCAAGGCAATTAAGCGATATTACTTTCATTATTACTCTTAACTAATCATAATAAATCTACTTTTATCACAATTTTATGTTATAATAGTTCTTACTTGTTTCTGTAAATATTTTATTTTTATANAAAATTCGCTGCATAAGCCTACTCTTGTTCATAACTTTAATAAATTCAGGTGTGTAATAAAAATAATGTATTCTGTTATTGCTTTTTGCATACAATACATAAACTAAAGAAATAATTATTATACTCTTTCATTTAGGGACATGTTTGGAAAAACCTAACTTAGTTAACAGTGAAAATTTTTCATCAAAACATGCTGATAAGAAGGAGACTGGTAAGTTTCTATAATAATTTGTTTCACTTTATATTATATATTTCATATAGAAACCACACAATTTTTGTATTCTTTTATTTATAAAATAGAATTTTTTCCTTTTATAAAAAAAAAATTAATTCCACGATTATTCCCACTCTTTAGAAAACGTAAAGAATATATAGGCATTACGTGCCCAAAGGGAGATTTCACCAAATTTGCCATGGAATAAGGCGCCAGTTTACTCAGTTTTACCCCCAGAAGTTATATTTTTTAAAAAAATAAGCTGTTATTATCCGCAGAGCGTATATTCCTTCAAATATCTTGCACGTTATGCGGTGCGTTCCTACCAAGTCTGCCATTCCCCAGCAAAGTCGGCCGGTAGTATGTGTACTTCTATCGGACATCTCGTGCTCGAGAGAACCAGCTAGTAGCCTACAACAACAGAAGTAGTGGTTCTGTCTCTTCACATATGGAAGGATTCTAATGCCCCTAACAAGGACCACAATTATCTAATTGAAGTATCTTGGTAATGCGCGGTCGCTACCAACAAGATGAGCTTATAATTCATTTTTTCCTCCCTGCTTTCAACTCTGTTTCAGTAGAGTTAACACAGTAAATTAAATTCAAAGGCATAAGGGTGGTTGTTCAATTGGAAAGACATTTCTTGTATGCTTTCCTTTTTCGTTATACCATTTTATTATTACGTAAAAATATAGAAGAAATCAAATGAGATATCAAACTAATTTGTCTTTAATTCTTGGTTCTCGCTGCTTTCGTGGTAACAGGCACTACCCCTGAGAATTTTGAAGACCCCAGTGACTGATGATGTACGTTGTGTTTTTCGAAAGCGACAAAGAACTACTTTAAAGAGAAGAATGATAACATAAATTATTCATAGCGTAATCCTTTCACTCCTCACCAAAATAAGTGAAATTACATTAACTGAACCTTTATGGATAATTCGTAACTATTTTTCAAGATTAATCAGAAGATTTCCTGTAAGATTTCCTGAAAATATTCGTGTAAACTAGAATTATCTTTACTAATCCGCATGTAAAATGAGTATATTTGTGGTTCCGTTAGAGCATGCGGCAATGCACTTTCGTTATTCACTTGCGCGCCATTTCAATCCTTCTTGCTATAGCCTCCGTGATGAACAGACGTATGCTATTGTCCCCTCACGATAAAGTGAACTGTTGAATCTGTTGTGAAAATCTTTTATTTTAAATGTTATCATTTTCTCTGGTGGTTTAAACTATCGAAATTATCCAGCTTCCCAAAATTAATGGTTTACCGCGGTTCAAGAAATCACAAGATTTGCAGATTTCTACATAGCGGTGAAGTAGAAATCACGAATCAGAAGAGATTCGTCCCCATTGGTGGGATTATTTATATTTTTTAAGAAAAAATGTATAGGAGATAATTGATTTAAAATGTAATTTTCTAATATTTTCATTCAACAAAAAAAAATAAAAATAAAAATAAAATATTTAACCGGACAACATATGGGATGAAATCAAAATTCTATACAGATGTATGGTAGGAAATCCAAAAAGGGAACCCACCCACTCTGAAGTGTTTCCAACTATTTTTTAAATTAATTCATATCCGCCATTAATGAAACATGTAAAACCTGTTCAAATTAGGCAGCTCTTGCATGAATAGTTAGGCAGAACTTTATTTAATAATTATTCAATTCAAATATAATTTCTTTGGCTAGTTTTGCAAATGCTGGAAATAACGCGTTCGCCAACAATCAGCTGCCGACATTAATTAGCTGCAAACACGCGGCAAGACTGGAAGGCAGGGCGCCATATTAGATTCGCGCGAATGGAGACGAGGACCACGACATTCATTCTTTCAGGGCAAATTATCCCTAGGACCAGTGAAGCAGACCAGGAAACCCAGCTGATCTGTAATCAGCAGTTTTCTTTCATTCTCCAGTTATCCGCCGCGAGCCAATCACAGCCCAGATTTATCGGAAATTCTATTTTGTTTTCTATACCCCCCCCCTCAACCACCCCTAGCAGATTTCCCCTGCGGAGAACTACAGCTATATGCACCATTTAAATATTTTAAAAACTTATCTCTTAGGCTATTTTGTAATTAACGGACTTTAAATTAAACAAAAACTTTACTGGCCATTTTGATAATATATTCTAGAAATTAATATTCGTCTGTCTGAAAATGTACATTTTAAAAACAATTAATGAGAGGGTATAGAATAAAAAAATCTATCTGTCCCAGCCAAGACTCGAACCTGGATCTCTTGCTATATATATATGACAAATAGATTTTTTTATTCTATTCCCTCTCAATAATTGTTCTTAAAATTTACGTGGGATAATAAACCACAACTAAGTGAATATTTATAAACGTAAAATAAAAAAAAACTAAATAACGAAAGTCGATAAATAGCTAGACAATGTCAGCTCCTTCGATCATAAACGATGTATTCGTCTTTTTCGTGGGTTAGGCTCTCGCTAGTGTGTTGGGAATTTAATAAGTTATGTAGCTCGTCCCGGTGGTGTAATGGAATCATACCGGCCCGGAAAGCAGGATATCCAGGTTCGAGTCCTGGCNCTTGGTAATATTTAAAATAAAAATAAAAAATTCTGAAAATGGTTTATATTTAGATTTAAATGAGAACAACGAGAGTAATAAATCTAAGTCATCTCTTTATACGTGGAACTGAGAGCAGGAATTAATTTCATTCTTGTCGGCCAGCAGGGGGTCTCGCTCCCTAATTCAAGAACAGTAGAGCTTCCTAAAAAATATGGAAGGAAAACCATCTCCAAATAAATTAAGACCGCTTAGATGTACACGGTAAATCTATGGTGCCCACTACACGCCTTACAGGAGAGGCAACGCTTACACACAGAGTTGGGAGTTAAACCGACAATTAGGCTAGCCCATGGATCATGTGTTCCTGTCAGCCTCTCTCTCTGTCTGTCTGTGTGTGTGTCGCCGTGAGAATGCTTAGCCGGCAGCGTTAGTGGCACTATTAACCGGCCGACAGAGGGCGCAGCCTCTAAATCAGCGAGACCCCGTGGCGAGAGTGTGGAAGGATGGAGCACCACCGAATCCCCTGTTGGTATATAACCTCTGAATAACATATAACCTCCCCTTGCCGACAACATATGTTCCTGATGGATTTAATACGGAGGCAGTCTTCTCCTCTCCTACTGGGGGAATTAAAACAACTAGATGGAGGAATGAGAACGTAAATATAAGTGTACAACCACACACACACACACACATACAAACACGAGAGTTTGTTTTATTTCTTTATGTTTTGTTATTTTTGTGAAACCATTCGGGGCCTCCTGTCGGCTCAGCGCTTCCTCTAAATCGTCACCCACAGAGATTATAAATTTGAGTGTGGAGGTCTCTTTTCTTTCTTTCTTTTTTTTATTTTTAATATGTATGTATATTTATTTATTATTTCTCTTCTTCTCTTTCTTATTCTATCCGGCCGCCCCAGCGAGACCACTCAGTATATATAGAACGACTCGTTGGACTAAGGGCATGTCCAGAGTGTCTTACAACCATAAATGGCAGTAGCTGAGCTACAATGGATATTATATCTGTGGAATGCTGCTTCTGTTTAAATCCGCTTCAATAGGCATAAAGAAAAAACCTCTCTTGTTTCAGGTATATGGTACTAATGTATTCCCTATACCAATGGTAACAATATAGCTAACATGATTTGAATTACTAATACCTTGTTCGTAAAGTTGTATAATCTAGTCAATATCCTCCCGGTAATCCATTCATTTCATACTCAAGACAAAGGAAATGAAATATGGCTTAACATAAATTAATCATGTGATTAAAATTTGTTTACTTTTTTTTTCAATCTTCAATTCATTGCTTTTTTTTTTTTTACTTACATATTATTATATGGAGAAATATAATAAAGTTTTATTTCCTGACCACTGAGCCTAGGTGTATGAAACATACATTATATATTTACAGCTTAAACAACTTAAAGAAAAGCTTATACAAAGTATAGATTTTAAAACGTAGTAGTAAAATTTATGTAGAATTATCTGAAATGATTTCTATTTTGGGAACCTTGTCAACATAATTTTAATATTACTTATTTTCCAAAAATGAATATATTGTTTAGAATTTTAGTGTGTATGTCGTTTGAAAACGTCTTCGGTTTTAATTGTTACAATAAAAACAAAACTACTTTTTAAAATTAGCTTTTGTTGTAACCATAAATTTGAATTATAAAATCATTAATTTGATGCAGATTTTTTTTTTTTAAATTGGCTGACATAATGCACCACACAAACCAGATGTTGTGGTTTAAAAGAAAGTCCCACAACAAATAAAGTTTTTAATGCTAACTTGATCCCATAACCTGATCATATCTCGTCAGAAGTAAGAAGTAAGAAATATGCGGTCATTGTGACTATGGGAAATGGTAATGTCCTCGAAGCAGTTCTGGCATCCCCAAAAAATTCGAAGATGTAGGGATTAAAAGAGAGTGCCACAGTAAGTAAAGCTTTAAATGTCTACGGGATCCCATGAACGGAAGATATCTCGTCTGAAGTAATGTACTAAGTAATACTTGGTTATTGTGATTAATCTGCGCTAGACATGTCCTCGAAGCAGTTTTGGCATCCCCAAAGAATTCGAATTTTTCGAAGTACTCGGATTTTCGGTCCGACATTATGATCATTTAACTATTTTTCTTCTTTTTTTATTTATTTAAACTTTTATTTATTTATTACATTCTGTTAAATTAAAACATTTTGTAATTTGATCACCACAATGAATTAGAAAAAAAAATGACATACAATATCAATCACATGAGGAGAGAAGGTGATCAATGACACCACTCTCAATAACTATTTCTAACATAGTTAGTTACCTCTTTAAAAACTCAATCAGCGGTCTTGACATTCAACCAGCGGCCGAAAATGTTATAGTTCTACATATTAGTTTTAATCAGAGGAATATATTTCAAGTAAAGCATTAAAAGTAACTCTAACTTTTAATATTTCAAGTAAAACACTCATTCATTTTCCTTCGGTTATCATACATTTAAAATTATTGGTTGCCTCAATTCATGGATGTTTGCTCCGCTGTTGAAAGAATAATCTAAATTTCATTCTCAAACATAGCCATTTCTAAGATATTTTAGCTTACCCTGAACTTTGGCAAGATCACGGACGACTTCAGCCTTTCCAATCTTTCCCAAGAATGTTGCTCACTGCCATATCTATGACATCTGGACTTATTTGCTAAATAAGCTCATTCGTTATTGAATCCTTCCAAACTCTGACTTGCAACTAGTCGTTATGCACATTTTACTATTTTTTTATTGCTTTTCTTTATGTCCATGTATTAAGAGTTAACAGAGCTCACTTCAAATAGCGATTTTCTTAGGGATTTCTTCAGAACCCGTCATGTGGGACGAATTTCCAAGTGGAGATAAGTATGTCATCGGGAGAAGATGACGCGAGAACGAGCCTGTCTGCCACTACTACTGAGGCCCTCTAGCAACCAGTAGGAACACCCCCTGTAAAATTGAAGCCATCCCCGATGTCGGACGAGATAAGCCCCTAACCGGGTTCCCACAATAAGCACAGTGCGAGCTGGCGGGCGGGCGGCAGACCGTCAACTATGGAAATCCTAAAGTCTACAAGGTGTGTAATTAAACGAGTTATTAAAGAGCCATTAATTCAGCTGGGGTGGGTCACTATACAGCTCTCCTAGTTCCTCTAACAAGAGTGGCGCGCAGCAATTGTGAGCAAGTCCGTTAGCATTCTGATATATAATTAGGAGTCTTCATACGCCTTTCTGACTTTCATATCTCATTAGAACTTTAAAGTTTCCCCTCTTTCAGCAGATATCCCACTGAGGAATCAAGCTATTCACCTTGGTGACAACTTCTGTAAAACATCTACCATTTTTACCAGCTACACAATTAATAATAATAATAATGTAAACAAAAGAACCGTAAACAGAAGCTAATTTATTAGGCAAAGATACAGATCTATAATCCTATACTGATAATAAAATAAGACCTTATTAATTAACTATAAACAAACAATAACTAACAAAATTACTTACAAATTACTTAATTATAATCTCTGATTTATTATTAAAGAATACTTATAACAAACTTACTTAGAATATGACTGTCACTGCAGCAAGTAGAAGACAGTCATATTCTATCAGCATAGAACCATCATTCTGACTCCGAACCTCCAAGATCCCTTTTTGTATAGGGAAGCAGGAATTACTCAGGTATTTCAACAAAGTAGCCAAAACAGTGAAGGATAGGTCCGGAAACCTAATCACAGTCAGCAAAATGCTGTTCAAAATGTTATATGAACAGCTGTACCTGTTCTAGAGCCTACTATTTTAAAATAAGAAAACCGGGTTTTGAGGATTTGATAATGGTCAGTAAACTTACAGTTGTTAAGGTCATTTAAAGATAAAAAAAATGTAAACAGCACAATAGGCATACTGTAAACTCACAATATAATAAGGAAAATGTTTAAAAATTAAATTTCAAGTTTGGCTTTGGCCACTCCACTTTAAAATACAAAAAATCCTAAGTTCTTGTCCTACCTAAGTTTATGTATCATTTTGCAAACTGTTGAAAGAATTCGCTTTTGGCTAAAATCACCCGACGGCGGGAGGAAGGTGAAATAGAATAACCGTCAATATTTTGTGATGTAACTGTTAATTATAGAATAATTTGTGCTGTTTACATTTATATTCCATAAAGAAGATATGACTTGTAAACCAGGCGGGGTAAACATCTCCGCCCCACCCAACCTTTCTTGTCCAACCTGTTACCATCAACACTGGGATATTGACATCTCCCTCCATTGTCCTTTCCAACTATTTACATCAAATGGGTCATTTACTCTTATTTTGCGCCCATTTATATAAGTTCAAGAGTTATTACATAGTTCAACCTGCCCCTGCATGACGGACTATTATTGTATTTCACCAAATTTCTATTCCGACACATTTTTAAGTAAAATTAATCTTTGAATTGAAACAATTTAAGGAAATCAAAGAAAAATTCAGATATAATACAAAAACATTTATCCCAATATATGTAAAAATAAAGCAACACAACAAGGTCATATTTCTTGATTGTTGATTACCAGAAGGAGCCTAACTTCCTAGTCTTTAAAAATGTTTCTTTTTTTTTCGATTTAGAAGGCGTACTGTTAACAAGTCAAATGAATATATTGCCTTTAGCGCCATATTACGAGNGATGTCAAACTAATTTGTCTTTAATTCTTGGTTCTCGCTGCTTTCGAGGTAACAGGCACAATCCTCTGAGAATTTTGAAGACCCCAGTGAGTGATGATGTATGTTGCGTTTTTCGAAAGCGACAAAGAACTACTCTAAAGAGAAGAATGATAACATAAATTATTCATAGCGTAATCCTTTCACTCCTCACTAAAATAAGTGAAATTACATTAACTGAACCTTTATGGATAATTCGTAACTATTTTTCAAGATTAATCAGAAGATTTCCTGTAAGATTTCCTGAAAATATTCGTGTAAACTAGAATTATCTTTACTAATCCGCATGTAAAATGAGTATATTTGTGGTTCCGTTAGAGCATGCGGCAATGCACTTTCGTTATTCACTTGCGCGCCATTTCAATCCTTCTTGCTATAGCCTCCGTGATGAACAGACGTATGCTATTGTCCCCTCACGATAAAGTGAACTGTTGAATCTGTTGTGAAAATCTTTTATTTTAAATGTTATCATTTTCTCTGGTGGTTTAAACTATCGAAATTATCCAGCTTCCCAAAATTAATGGTTTACCGCGGTTCAAGAAATCACAAGATTTGCAGATTTCTACATAGCGGTGAAGTAGAAATCACGAATCAGAAGAGATTCGTCCCCATTGGTGGGATTATTTATATTTTTTAAGAAAAAATGTATAGGAGATAATTGATTTAAAATGTAATTTTCTAATATTTTTAAAAATGTGTATAATATAACAATAGTATAATATAAGTTTATATTTTAAAATTAGAGTGATTTTAGTGACTCATTAAGTACTGAAGTCATTACAGTATAATATTGCTTGTACGGAGAAAATGAATTTATTCTCTTCGTCCATGTTTATGCAAATAAATTTATCGAAACTTGTTTTCAAGAGAGAAAAAAAAAAAACATTCTGATAAATGTGATATTAATATGACACATTTACTAAAGAAAATAACAACAAAGGAAGTAAGCTTCTTGAATCTATTTTCATATACCCAACCTGACAAACTGGAAATTTAAATAGTGGTAGATTCAAAAATTATAAACCTGATTCAAGGGACTTGATATTTAATTTGTATTGTAGAGAGTTGTATTGTAGAGAAAAAAAAAAAAAGTAATTAATCTTAGCAACCATATTTAGCGGGGTCAAAAATTCCGCGAATGAAATACAGTTCAAAATTTATTCTAATCCCTTCCAATAAATAAATAAAAAATTGCAATGATGAGCTAATGTTTATACTTACTTATGTTTAAAATAGTGGGATACAACATTTGTACTTTACTTATTGAGAAATGTACCTTTATTTTGGGTTTTAGTTTTTTTTTTTAGGTTATTTTATTTATTTAGAAAGTACATCCTGCACATCATGCATCTTGCAATGTGCTCTCATTATTTTTTTAGTTTTAACGATGAAACTCCCATATTCCATTCAGAGTGCTTAACAATAAAAAATATTTTTATATAAATAATTGATACAAAGCTATTAACCTTTAAATTAATTCTTTCAATTTTTTCTGCCCCAAAATAGTCTAAAAATAAATATTAATAATAAGTGAAAAAATTCTAAACATAGACCCATCGGATTTTTAAAAAATATTCAGGCGGAAATAGGTCACTGAAAAATTATTTATCTGAAAAATTTAGCTTTTGCGTTAAGATCTACGAAAAGGTCACACAATAATATTCAGTTTTCCACGCAAATTTCTAAACACACCTCATTCGGCACCAGGGTTCCGATTCGCTTCTTTTAAAAGGCATAACGGTTTACGGAATTATGGAAAAATGTTGCGAAACAGCTGCCGGCAATAATAATTATAATATAACAAAAATGCCCTCACTTTAATAACAACGTATGACACACTCACACACACAGACAGACACAAAAAATGAGATAGAAAAAAGTAGAGGTCATGGACAATTAAGTGAGACTACCGCCGACAGGCTCATTAATATGGAAAAAAGCAGGAATATAATTATTTCCTAATGGGTGAGATGCTGAGGGAAGACGTAAATTTCATATTAAAAAGCCTTATTAAGGATAATTTCCGTTTAAAAATTATTTATTAACTTAATACGTCTTTTATACACAAATAGATCAAAGAAATATATTAAGAAGCTAGGAAAGGCTTTAATTAGGACACTATATTATAAACACACACACACACACACACTAACAAAATTGACATACTTATAAAGTGACTAATGTTTAATTTCAAGAAAAAAAGATAAGAATGTTTATTATTGGTCCGTGGATCTTTAAATTATTAAAATTGTTTTTACTCTCTAAGCCGAATTGTTTAATTAATAAAGCTGAAAAATGCAATTAAATTTAAGAAGCAAGTTATCCAATTTCAAGAGTAAATAACTACTAGACTGCATTTATTACTTAAATTCGTGTAGATAATATGAGATAAATAATATGTGCTTTAAAATAATATGAGTATAAGAAAAATACTTAAAAGAAGGTATGATAACACTAAACAAGATTTTTTTTTTTTTTTTTAGTATTAGCCTCCCTTTCAACCACTTAAAAGGGAGGGATTATTAGCTTTCCATCTCATTCTAAACATCTATGGCTCAGGACAAGCTTTTATTTATCGGTAAAAGCTTGCTCTATGGAGGGACTCGGAACCGCAGCGCCAGAATTTCTAAACCTGAACGGATCCCATGAGCTATCCAGGAGCCCTAAAGATCAAATTTTATACCAATGTTTCATTTCATCAGAGCCTACTTTAAATAAAAAAAATTAAAAAAAAAACAATTTTGTTATTGCCTGTTCAGTAAATAACAAAATTAGCCTTATCAAAGGTCTTTATAATTATTTTAAATTTATATAGATTAAAATGAA
>KZ808700.1:41352-54106 GCA_000696205.2 Oncopeltus fasciatus | reverse complement strand
TAAACATACGTCGCACAGGAGAAGGGCTAGCAAATATTAAAAAAAAAAATCAATTCCTAATTCTATTTCCATTTATTCTCAACATTTTTATCAAAAAGACATTGCAGGATTAATTATTATAATTTATCCCCCCCACCCAATTTTCATTCCATTCGATTGATCTAAAAATTGACAAAATTCGGTTCAACATGGGTTGTTTTAGCAATAGTGAATGTAGCAAAGGGAACAGTACCGCAATTTTAAGGAATCTTAATTGGCCCCTCTCTATCAAGCTTAGATAAGTCCGGTGCTTATAAGTAGGTGTTCTTCCCTCCTTGCAGCAGTAAGTCCCCCCCGATCAGCTGATTGGATCAGGGAGGTGGGAACCGGGAGCTACCCAGCTCTTATCGGCTGGATCATTCTTCTCACGGTACTGGGTGTTGCTGGCTAATGGGCAGCAGATACACAGGTGCCTACGACTCTGAAGAAGAAACTCGTTGGGTACGCCAGGGCGAGAGTGAGAGTTCTAAAGATCTTGTCACAAGAGTTCGAATTCAAATGGGAATGATATATTACTACCAACCTGCAGGTATTAGCAGTAGTCATTCCTGAAAGACTTACTTCAGTAAGTAGGAAGGGACTTCTATATGCCCAATGTTTTATGAAATGTCTGAGAAATGGGACAAGAATTAATGCTCATGATATTCCCCAGTATCCATATACCAAGACTTTACTAAAGATAATAGCACCATTGGTAAATATTCAAACAAACTTGAGAGATTTTTTTATAAATATTGTTTTCGTTAGGGTATTTAATCCCACGTAAATTTTAAACAATAAATGCAAGAGAATAGAATAAAAAAATCTATCTGTCTCAGCCAGGACACGAACCTGGATCTCCTGCTATCCGGGCAAGCGAGTTAGCACTCGTACCATGGGTCTAAACCTCCGAGTATGACGAATACATCGTCTTAAGCTCGAAGGAGCTGACATTGTCAAGCTATTTATTAGACTCTCGTTATTTGCTTTTATTTATTTTTATAAATATTGTTTTCGTTGTGGTATTTAATCATGTAAATTTTAAACAATAAATGCAAGGAAATAGAATAAAAAATCTGACTGGGACTGCCCTGGCTGAGACAGATAGATTTTTGTATTCTATACTCTTGCATTTATTGTTTAAAACTTGAAAGATTTTTCGTAAAATTTGCATGACGCCATAACTATTGTTGTTGCATTACTTTAAAACCTGAAAAACGAGATCTAACTTCAGAGCGCCTGGGGATAAGCGCGATTATTTATACAATTTATCAGATAACACATTTTTTTTTTAAAATCGCTATTGAAAATTAAGGGTGTCCTTTGATGGAATATTATGCTGATTAGTCAATTGCCTCTAAGGTGGAATTGCCCGCGCCTTTGGGCGTATTAAATTGTCCCCGAAGTATGCTAATTGACAGGACACCCTGTATCAGATTGTAGGCGGAATTAAAAGAGCGCTAAGAGACTCAGCCCTTACTGATGCTGGCCACTATATCAGATCCGTCCTTCACCCCACAGGGGAATTNTTAATATGCGTTTATCCTAATAATGTTACTAAATATATTTGGGGAAATTATATTCTACACTTATTAGGTTATAGAAAATATTTAGAAATTTCCAATTTTGTCTGCCTCTCGACCAGTTCATTTATTAACGAGTCCTTCCAGAAGCTTAAATGCCAAATTGGTTTTTTATTTTTTCGGCGCTAAACTAAAGTGCACATAGACGCAAAAATACTATATGTGAGCTCGCGCAAATTAACTTTAAACGAATGCGTTTTTTTTTTTTTTTTTTGCTTTTCACAAAGATGGCCTCGTGACCTCTTGGGCCTTGACGCCTATATGTATTGGGAGTGGGATCATGTGCCCTTTCTTCTTGCAAAATGACATTTAATTTATTAAATTTTTTTTCTTGTTATATGCATATATTTTTTACTAGGCCATCAAATTCTAGATGATTTATTAACAGAATGCAATAAAAGATTTTTTTTTAAATCATAATGTGATTGCCTTTCTGTAAGAAGAAACTTTGTTGAAGAAAATTGGCTACAAAACTGAATTGATATTTTTTTGGGGGGATTATTTTAAATTGTAAATTAAATACATTGTCTTGACAAACCGTCATACTTATCTAGGTAGTGCTGGCTGGTTCAGATTTTTTTTTTTTCGGTTTACATAAGCTTTATCTTATTAAGTAGTTAGTGTTAAGTAGCGCTTTCCAGTTCTTTGAATGCTTCGTTGCAATAGGCGTAATGTTCAGATAATAAGATCTTGACTAGTCAAAGCTTAAAGAATAATTAGAAATGTGCTTGGTTTAGAAACAGAATTTAAAATTCAGCACCATAAATAATTTTAAAGCTAATTTACTGCCCCTTAACGTACCATACAAGTAACCTTAATGAAATTATGATTTAAAAAAGCTTTAGGCCTCAAGTAAGAAAAAAGTCCCCGTCGTCTCCTTTTTCCAAAATAAGTTTTTTTATATGGACAATAGGATTAGGATTAGGATCAGGTTATAGGGCGATTAACATCATGGTTATTAGGCCCTGACTGTTGGGTTAATTAAATTTTTTCATATATGCCTGTTTCTCTTTGTCCACATTGGATTCATGGTTGGCCAGGGATGCCGACAGTTGTCTTGGGAGGTTTTTGCATGTAAATAGATTAGTGTAATATGGGCATTCCTCGATGAAATGTTTGAAAATTTGAGAGCTACATTTAGGGCATATTGGCGGTTGATCTTTAGTGATTAGATGCATGTGGGTAAGATTGGTGTGACCTATTCTAAGTCTGGTTAGTACGACTTCTCTTCTGTTCTCCCGGTTCGATGTGGACCACTCCTTAGTGGTGTTCTTAATTCTTCGCAGTTTATTATTGGTCGATTCGGACTTTTAGAGAGTAAAGTAAAACAATAGTTTTTATATTACTACAATTTTTTTTAATAATTACTTCATTTTAAGGAGGATAAAATCTTGTCGAAACAGTAGTTTGTGCATAATTTATTTTAGGCAAAATCACATAATTTTTACTACAGTTAAGTAGAAAAAAAAAAAAAGTTATCATGGAAAGTCATGAAATGACATACTAATCAGATCCCGAAGAGTAGCGATGTAATGGAACCTCACTGAATGACGACAAAAGAAAAGAGAAGGAGTAAAGGGAACACAAAGAGGGCGTCTTCTTAGTACCTGCGGCCCTCACAGACTCCTCATGGAGGTTTTATTGGGGTTTTTGTGTGTTTTTATGGGGGGCAGTTAAAACTGCATTAAACCCATGTTCCGCGTGACGCCTGTGAGAGTGCTGTCGCCCTGCACTCCTGCACCGCTCATGGTCCACTATGCATTTCTTGCAGTTTTCCCGACACTACACATTTGCACATTGCACCAGCAACCTTTTGTAGTAATCTCTTTCGATTTCTGATCTTCTGCCAGTCATTATGCCCCTGTAGCTATCTGTAATAAAGTTACTTTTATAAAAATCCGAATCGGTCTTCATTATATTTAACTAGAGGCAAAATAAAAGGGGTAAAAATTGAATCCATTCTAGCGCATGAAGTGTTTCAAACCGAACCCAGCATACTTCATTGATGCCTTTAACATTTACTCTGGAAATGCCAGAACTCTGATTTCAGCTGCATTGCCCTAAACTAAATTCATAAAAAAAAACTACTTTTTTATAGCACTTCAAGTTGTAAATAAACTCTCACCTTAATGGTCCATCATCATAAAATTTAAACTTTCTTTTAGGCAACATACCAAAAAATAAAAAAACGAGGCTTCTAAAGCGTTAAGCATATTATGTAGACTTGTGTGTGTATGTGTGTGTAGCTAAAAGTTATATCATAATTATTTAATGAAATATGCACAGGATAAAATGGCTATGAAATAATTACGAAGAAGCCTTAAAAGTGGACAGAAACAGGCCTAGGGAATGAATGGCTTAAAGAATACGTATTGTTTTTGAGTGTCCCTTTGAATATGGAGTTTTCTCCCTACTGACTCAGTAATAATTTACCGTTAGAATATTTATGATCTATACATATATATGAGATCTGCCTGGTATCCCCCCACCCTCAAATATTTTGGATTGGAGGATCAGATTGATGTTTTGTTTGGGCGACAACTGCATAGTTATTTATGCCCTTTAGATAGATTTTGCCTTAAATTTGGTTCATAAATTCACAGTGCAAATAATTGACTTTGTTCATTTACCAATTAATTACTCAATTTCATTTATTCACTCAATGGAAAATGGTCAGTATCATTTGTTAGGCGGATTATGACCTAATTGAACATTTCAAAATCTAATTTCCAACCTAGTATAATTCTGAAATCCTAAAGAAAAGGATATCCACAAACATTATTTTCGTCAGCTGTTACGATTTGAAAAGTTCTAATAAAATAAAACTTTCTTACGGCCATGTATTTGGATACGTCCGATGTCGAATAAAATAATTTAGAAAGACCTTGGAAAATGTGTTTCATCTCTCAACTCTCAGTCAGTCTATAAGATTAAGGCTACTACAGATCTATACAAAATATGTGTGTGTTTGTGTGCGCGCGCGTATGTATGTGTATGTGTGTATTTAAGAGGCAATTATTTTCTGAGTAAAACAACTGATGTTCCAAATGAATTGGAAGGACTCATTCATCCAAAGAGACCCCCAAAATCGACTATGACGTACTGACGACAGACAATGCGCGGGAGATTTAATTGCAGCAATAAGATGGGGCGAAGGGGGGGAGACATCTGAAATTCAAATGAGCCCTCCGGCTGATCAAAAGAGTTTATCTGCAAATGAAATTGTTCACTAAGAGAGTTTTGCACGCCACACTCTGACTTTATGGGTTCATTAACATGGCTCTTTGAAGCCCGCCATATTCCCAGCTGAGAAAGGACATATCTGAATCAAGTTGATTTGTGCGCATTGTGATGGCTGAGACATGGGGGATTTAGTCCTTATCGCGAGCCCGATCAATCAGAACCGTGTACATGGTACACATACACCTACCTGCCTGAAGGTAGTAAATACAGTACCAAAGTTTTAGTGTGTACAACTCCTCAAAGAGCTTCTGATTGTTATTTATACCTTGGAGTACCAGCAAACAAAACAAACACAAATATAACTTACCATTGCTCGCTCTATAATGTTCATCTGTCATTTATTTCTACCAATGCCTGTTTAAACTTGTGACTCGATACACAAGTGGTTTTCTTTTTTGTTAGACTAGAAAGCCATCTTTTAAAGTTTAACAGTATAATTATCATAAATATTGTAAAGGAAAAAAAATCAGTCCCGCTACAAGCACTGTATAGAAACACATGTTATTCGTGACACATAGCACAGTGTCAAAATTAGGTCAGTACACCGTTCTGATCGCTTCATTTTTTTTTTTCAAATAATGGAAAATGGTATCGAATAAAGCTGAGTTATTCAAAAAAATACCGTAAATCCGAGCCATTACGTAAAAAAAAAAGCACAGAAAGAAAGAAAAATGCTAATTATGCACTGTAATTATTGTATAATGTAACGGGGTCTTCAGATCAGTAGCTGTTATGAAAACAATTATTGAATGGCCGTAGCATAAAAAAATAAGTTTCTTTAATTTAATATAATTTTGCTGAAAAGTTTGAAAACACCAGAATAATAGCATGGGTATGGGGCGACAGGCTGGCTCGTGGGATCCGTTCAAGTCTTGCGATCAGGGCTGCCTGCTCAAACGTCGCCCTGGAAAAGCTTAAATCAATAAATAACAGCTTTTCCTGAGCCATGGATGTTTAGAATGGGGTGGCAACATGTAGATACCCCTACGTCCATGACGCTAATTGGTTAAAAGGGAGGCAAACACTTTTTTTTAAATAGCACGGTATAAATTGATTAATTTATTAATAAAAAAGGTAACCAGAAAACCAATATTTCCACTTAAATTTCGTTTATTTTATGATAGCTTTAAAAATCATAAATCCTATCTTCAGATATAAAAACATACGGTACCCGTCTACATATCCTGCATATAATTCCCGCCATTGCCTCTCCAATACACAACCTCAAAAACCCACAACTTCCTTAATTTTGTGTCTGAAATAATTAATATACTTTTTAATGTTAAAGGTTGTTATACTTTTAAAAAAAAATTATTTATTTATTTTTTGATACACTATCTTTGAAATTGAATACTCTCAAAGTAAAAGTAGATCGGGAACCCAAGGAAGGAGTGTCATCTTTGACGGCAATTGGACAACTTCTTCCAGCTGTTCTCGAAGTGTCAATATTCATAATATCGTTTTCAGGATCGGACCGTGTCTTTTGATTTATCAAAGTAAGCTTTCGCTCATATTCCCTTCAGGGATGCAGGACAAGGATCTTTAAGCAACGTGGGAAAATCGGCTCTATGTTTAACCCCTTATTTATGAATTTAGCTTGGAGCAGGGGAAAGGGTGGATAATTGAACCGAAGGCCCCTTCCCCGGGCTCAAAAGGCGAGCGGACAAACCCCCAAGACAGCCGCACGGTCGCGCCCACGGAAGCCTCAATACCCCCCCTGGAAGTGTGATATATTGCGGCTTTGTACCACTGGCATTACTCCAGGTCCAAGGTGTACTCGGGGAGGGCGTTTTGCGGTCCCGGAATGACTCACCCCCAACCCTTCGGTGCTGTGTGTTTGATCCCCGACACGCGCACAAGTCTAATTAATGGGAATAGCCACGGACCATTTGTTACACCTATAGATTGTTAACTCCTCACTGGCTCTTCCGGTAAACAGATGTTTGTCGGTTCGCGTGGTGGAAGGGTTTACTTTATAAACCAGCGTCCCCCAGAAAGTTAATCCTTTCGCTTAATCTTCATTGAATGCAGCAACAATCTAATTAAAACCCCTACGAAGACTTGATTTCATTTACAATTAAACATATTTTATATATGCTTTATATCAGGAGAAAAAAAATAAAAATAAAACCTGCCCAAATCCACACTTTTTTGGCCGCTAATCAGACAAGACGAGTTCAAAACAATTAGAATGTCTTAGATCCATAACCTGACACCTTCAGCTCCAAAAAAATTTTCTCATAACTAATATTTTTTAGCTTCTTCTAGTCTTAATGAATTAAATACAAAAATAAAATGTAAAAACCGTTATATTTAATTGAATGAGTATTACAAAAATTATATGAGTTAAAAAAGCCAAGCGATTGGAGCAATATATTGAAATAATCTTCAATAAAAAATATTTTTGAACATTATTGAGTAATGTCTTATGGTTTCCTCTTGTACTCTATTTTCGCTATTTTTAAGTAACAACAGTCCTGCAGAAGGCCATATAAGCCCACGGGGGAAATACACGTTACGGATTTATTTATTCTCAAACCACGGCACACTGCAGAAGACGTATGGTCAGCAAACCATTCTGGCGGCCCGATGTTTTCTCGTTCAATGAAGAATGGTTCCCAAGGAGGATCACAAGGAGGTCTACTGAGCCATTACAAAAAATGGCACAGAACGAAAAAAAAATTTCTGTGCACTGTGAGCATTAAAAAACCTGGGACCTTGAGCTCAGGAGTCCAGTAACAAAGAGGGAGAGAGAGAGGGAGAGAGTGTGAGAGAGAGAAAAAAACAGTATCTTAACCTCGAAAGAAATTAAATTCTACTAGATTAAATTTTAAGAAAAATTATACCTTTAAAATACCTCGCTTTTATAGTTTAAAAATATCTCTATTTTATCAAATTACAAAATGTTAACTAACAAATTGTAATAAATAAAGATTTATTAATTTTTAAAAATTAGGTTGCGTTAAAAATAATTTTATGTGAATAGTTGACAAATATAATTTTGTAATATTTATAAAAAAACCTAAATTACAAAAGAAAATTAAGATTGTAATTTACAGAGTTTGTCGGCGCACTTTGTTACTAAATTATTACATGTGAAGTTATTGTTCAGGGATTCGGTCTTGGGATTTGAAGAACTGAAAAGTAATTTGTAACATCCTGACATGATTCAGGCATCTTAGAGCAGGAGACTCACTCCATCCATCACTCCCACTAAACAGAAGAAGTCCTGATATTTTGATTTAAAAGTTCCCAATAATAAAAACCTTTTTTTTAATTTCAAATTATTTTTTTAGTTCTTCAAATTCCAAGGCATTATCTTCTACCAATACCTCCCCTTGAAGTTCAATCGGCTATATCTAAACAATCACACTCTAATTCCATATATCGGAAGAACTCTTCGCTCATAGCATTAACTTAATGATATTCCTGATTCGAAATTTCTTTGTATTTTCCTCTGGCTAAGAAGCACAGGCAGGATCTGCCCTCCAGAAGAAATAGTCCCGTTGTCTTTGTGTCCTGGCCAGTGTCCACCAGGTTGACGAACAGAGCTACCTTGCCAAGTAGGTCCTCTCGTGTTGCTGGCTCACTCCTGTCTCCTCCCCTCTTCCCAAGGCACGGCAAATGTCTGGAAAGCACTCTTGAAATTGCGGTCGGAATTTAAATCTTNACACAAATTTTTAAATTTGTATTTTTTTGGATCTACCTTGACCGAACCCCAACTAAAATCATCTAATAATAATATCTACGGTCAAAAAAACTCTCCTAATAAAATGTTATGAATTTTGCTGGGCATAAATAAAATGTAAGAAATCAAGAATTTTTTCTTCTTTATAGTAAGAATTACACTCACTACAGCTCGAGCAGACGAAAAAAACATTTCGAAAGAACAAAAGTTTTGTAATGGTACCAAGATGAATGGCTAGATTTTTGTCAAAAAAATGACCTCAAATTAGATTTAATTCTAGCCAAATCAATGCAATATCTACGCTATTTTCGCCCAATGTTTAGAAGTGGGAAATGAGATCGAGGTTATATAAATACATCATTATGATGATAAATAATTGATGCTTTCATCACACCCTCTGTATATCTCCGTTATTTATCAGCCGACTCATGGCACACACTAAATAAGCTGCATCACCAATTTATAGAAGAATATTTACCTATGAATGGAAAAAGCCAATTCTCTGCATAATGGAATAGGTTCCTACAAACATGTGGAATAATTAACGACTTCTATCAGACTTACTCTCACATCTGTATCGTTTCTGAAAGCTAGGTGGTTTTTTTCACACCCCTCTGTTTGAGTATCGGCCAAGTGACACTTCCTCATTTCGGATTAGAACTACACATCAAATATTTATAGAGTAAAAGTTTTATAAAAGAAAATATCCATTTAAATGGTGCAAACTTTTTAAGTGACTTATTTCGATCAATTTTTTTAACGCCATAAAATTGTTTTCGGAACGGTCGATTCGATAAATAAATGACAGATTCCTTCAAACGAGGTTTTATTATTTTTAAAGAAAAATATGACAATCATTACAATGCAGATGAATTACTTCCTTTTGGAGGAAATGGGTGTAGGAGAAGAATACTGATATAATTGTGGTATTTTATCCCACGTTAATTTTATACAATAAATACAAGGGAATAGAAAAAAAAAATTCCAGCATACTTGCCCGGAAAGCAGGAGATCGGGGTTAGAGTCCCGACTGAAGTAGTAAGATTTTTTAATTCTATTCCCTTGCATTTATTGAAGAAAAATAACCTTTTAGAGCTCTCTGATAATTTTGATACTGTAAATTTTGATATTAAATATTATTTTTTAGTGTTTATTTTTTAAGAGATTTACTTATTAGTTCTACGTAGTGTCAATAGTTTTTTAAATAATCTAAGAGGTTATTTTCACTACCAATGAATATAGAACTATCATACCTTCTATTATCCATCTTCATTGGTTTCTGCAAAACATCTTCTGTCGGCGAGCGCTTTCGGACATTGTCCATCTTCTTGGCTGAATACATGTGTTCACTGTCACTGTCTGTATTCAAATGTAGGCAGTGAACACGTGTATTCAGTCAAGAAATGGACAATGTCGGAAAGCGCTCGCTAACAGAAGATGGTTTGCAGAAACCAATGAAGACGGATAATAGAAGGTATGATANATTCTATTCCCTTGAATTTCTTGTATAAAATTAACGTGGGATTATATACCACAACTAAAATCAGTATTTAAAAATTGAGCTGTGATGATTGTCGTATTGGGAGGTCAGTACATGAATGAGTGAAACATGATGGGTGTGGGATTCGCGAATGAGAAGTTCACTTCCACCATTCGCCTGCCCCTCAGACTAGGCCTCCTAGATCTAGCTAACCTGACTTCAAGAACGAGACACCCAAAAGAATAGAATCCTCATTTGTCCCCTCTCTGTTTACTTAGAGAATCCCTGTAAGACAGATGGTAGCAGTTTACCTTCATCGGGGAAACATTCCTGGCAGTACCTGTCCCCACCAGTGAGTATATATTAAAAGCATTTTTTCTTAAATTATTGGAATAATTTTAATATCTTTATTCTACCTAGAGTGTAAGTATACGTAATAACTTTATAAGTTGTGTTTGTGTGTAATCAAACAGCATTATAGCAATTAATTTATTTAATTTTGTTTCCCTCTAAATAAATTAATATTTCGTAAAGCACTTCAAGTTATTATTTTTGTTTGTTTTTTTTTTAAATTAATAATTGATGAATAAATTTTTAAGTGTTCTTATCTGAATTGTTCAACTTGAAAGTTTTATTCAATTTAGGAGTATTTTATCGGTTTTAAGTATCATTTGAATGAACAAATGAACTTTTTTCAAGTATTTATTACAAAATAAGAAACTCAGAAAACACATGCTTTAAGAAAAACAAGTAATTACTTTTGGTTAATATTATGTTAATTTTTAAAATTTTGTTCAAATAATACCTTTAAATATATGTAATATTAATACTTAACTTATATTTAACGTATTATAACATAATTATTAGTTTATAAATAATAAGATAACGCAGAGTGAATTGTGAAGGAATAAAAATTTACTAATCTCTTATCTACCGTATAATTTAATAGAAGCTAGCCTAACGGCAAAAAATGTTTATTTTAAACAAAAATAACGAATTTTAGTCATAAGCTAACAGCGAAAGCTTGGTTAAATCCTCCTAATCAGTAAATATTATTTTTGTTGTGGTATTTAATCCCACTTAATTTTTAAACAATAAATGCAAGGGAATAGAATAAAAAATCTAACTGTCTCAGCCAGGAATCGATTCTGGATCTTCTGCTATCCGGTCCGGCGTACTAACCAGTTACACCACCGTGACTAGACAGATAACTTATTAAGTTCCCAACACACTAGCGAGAGTCTAACCTCCGAGGAAGACGATTACATCCTCTTATGCTCGAAGAAGCTGACATTGTCAAGCTATTTATTAGACTCTCGTTATTTACTTTTTCTTTCTTTTTATAAATATTATTTTCGTTGTGGTATTTAATCCCACGTAAATTTTAAACAATAAATGTAAAGGAATAGAATATAAAATCTAACTGTCTCAGCCAAGACTCGAACCTGGATCTCCTGCTATCCGGTCCGGCGAACTAACCAGTTGTACCGCCGAGATTAGACAGATAACTTATTAAATTCCCCGCACTCGTACCGGGAGTCTAAACTTTCGAGGAAGACGAATACATCGTCTAATGCTCGAAGAAGCTGTTTATTTTTATAATTTTGGCCGAAACGTAGACCAATTTCTCCAGAATAGTTAATAAAACTGAATATTGGTAAACTTCAGGTGGTTACATAATAATGTAATGAGTGTTAGTAATGTTTATCAGTGATGTCGTAGGAAGTCCAGACTAAGTATTGCAATTGCTTGGAACTAAGTTTTCCAAAAACAATGTTAGCCAAGGAAGTTTTAATAGATATCATGAAAGTCCCACAATGACTTACATGGGCATAACTGAAACCAAACTAAATATTTCTAAAAACCTTGAGCAGTAACGAAAATCTAGCAATTCATGACTCGAAAAACTTCCTTCACCAATCCTATATGAATAAAACATTTTTTTTTTTTCTTGAAATAAGAACATTATATTTAATTACATTCTTTATATTTTTGTGCTGGTTAATAATAATATTTGTAATATAAGTTACAATAAATAAAAGAAATATGTACACATTATTTAAAATAATTAAATTAATTGATAAGTAATCTAAATACAAAATAATAATATTAATCCTAAACAAATCATATATTATGTGCGTGTACATTGTTCATTGGAAAAGCTGTCCAGTGTTAGAACTCCTACATCACTCATTGAAATATTTACATATTTTTTTCCTACTAATTTTATGAAGGGCTGACAAGAAGAGGTCTCGCGGCTATTTCCTATTCTAAC
Source organism: Oncopeltus fasciatus (assembly GCA_000696205.2). Lineage (NCBI taxonomy): Eukaryota > Metazoa > Arthropoda > Insecta > Hemiptera > Lygaeidae > Oncopeltus > Oncopeltus fasciatus. Next base: position 41,819 of record KZ808700.1, on the reverse strand, counting down.
GACATAGTGGGTTATCAGTTTAGGCAATACTGCATAAGTTCTTGGTTAAAGGATTGGGATGTATGGAGAGATCCGAGTGAAACTTCAAATAAACTAAATAAAAACTTGTATATATGTAAAAATAATAATTCAAGAAAAGATTTTAAACCGCAATATAACACGCAATTGAAAAACTTTTAATTTAAAAAGCCAGAGAGTGTATATGAATTTTTGAGAAGAAAAATAAATTTACAGATCTGCAGATAGAAGGAACATTAGAATTCTAAAAATTATTTTTGAGTTGCTGAACAGATTTTCAGTACGGGTGTCACCCCCTGAATTATCTTCCAAAGGAGTACCATACAACAGCCTATCGATATGTCACAACCACGTAATTCCTCTTCGCCTGATATACACCCCCATCTCGGGCTTACAATAGTTACCAGAGTTTGGCATTAGACAATTAAAAATAATTTCACTGTCACTGT
>KZ808700.1:25789-39968 GCA_000696205.2 Oncopeltus fasciatus | reverse complement strand
GTCAAATAATTTATCACAATAATTTAGTCCAGGTCAATATTTATAGAAAATATTTTCTCTTTATCAGGGCTTAAAATACACACAAAAAAGTTTCATTTTTGGATGATTACTATTTATAAAGTTATTTAAATATGTAAACTGTTTGTGTTTATTGTCAGTCCTGATTAAGAGAAAGTATGTTCTGGAAATATTAGCCTAGACTAAATTATTGTGCAAAACCATTCGAAAAAATTGTCAATAACCGACGAATTATAAACAAACACACACCCAAAATTCTTAAACTTTTCTTCAACCTTCTTTAAATAAACGATTATTCACATTGTACGGTTTAAATGGGTTTCAAATTTTAGTGATTTTGACACATGTTGAACCAAACTTCTCTAGTTAACCTAAAAATCTAAATAATAGTCATTTGTTGACTTAATGTAAGATCAACCAATTTAACCAAAATCATAATAAATTCTGCTAAAGGTAATTAGTCTCAATGAAATTATTATTTGACTTTACATTTATTTGTTAAAAATCTCGGATTTTTATGAAGAGAGATTTGTCAGGAATTCAGTCATGGTAGTTGAAGAATTAAAAACTAATTATTAACCAAAAAGTTTTTATTTTAGCCTAAAATAAAACATTTTTGGTTACAAATTAGTATTTAATTCTTTAACTACCATTACCAAATTTCCGACAATCTCTCTTCAACAATTCATTCCATATCTCTTTCCCCCCTATCTTTGTCCGACAATGTAACCAACAAGGTAATGAATGCTCACTTTCAGAAAAAGCGGTCGTTACCAAATGACCCCAACGCACAACGTACTCTCCCAAGCCTCGGGGACAAGACCGGCCTCGAAAGCGCTGGAAGTCGAGCCTGCAGTAACCGGTGACGAAGTTCGCGTGCTGGATTCAATCAATGATTCACCCCACACAAATCCGGCCTTCCTTATTGACCTGTCCGTCGCCCTTCTCGGTGCAACGATAAAAATCATAAAAGTTTTATTGGAACTCTTTCACCGACTCGCTTATTAACGTCCGCCGGCAGATAGCAATTCTTTTGAATGAGTGGGAAGAAGGTTTCTCATATATCATTGTTCTTTGATTTTTTTTTTTTTAGTGTATTTAATATATATATGTTCTATTCTACTGAAAATGATCATGTAGAATGAAAGAAAAAATGAGGAGAGGTTTGTCAGGAATCCGGCCTTGGTAGTTGAACGAATTTAAACTAATATGTAACCAAAAAAGTTTTTATTTTAGCCAAAATTTTGGCATAAATTTCAGGCCTTCATCAGAACTAAACAAAAAAAAAAAAACCTACAAAAATAACACAGAAAAATGTGTACCACATTATTTTTAGTGTACCATAATCTAACACATGAATAAATAAATGGTAATATAAAACTGTGTGTAATCGACTATTTAAAATACATGAACACTGTTTACTGACCTTATTTAATTTCAACATGATAACTATTCGCATTAACAATTTATTATACATCACCATGGCCTATGCTAAGAAATTCTTCTTCTTGAAAATATCTTCCTGGCGTAATGACCATAGGTTGACACGCCATTAAAAAATATAAAAAAAATAGGCTGAAACTTTGGCTAAAATAAAAACTTTTAATTTGACTACGAATTAGTTTTTAATTCTTCAGCTCCATAAAACGAATTCCTGACAATCCTCTCTTCGTAAAGCTTGACGTTCAACAAATTTACTGCCAAATTCAAAGAATAAATGTACACTTACATTCCTAAGAAAATAATAGATCCAATAAAAGCAAACTTTTGGAGCAGATCACTCATTTAGCTTTACTTAGCATTACTTAACTTCCTGAAGAGTAACTATTGCGATTAATAATGTGTAATAAAAAATTAAATATTTTTCATTTCAGTAGATTTCCTACGAGGAAAGCAAGTATTCACTTTGATACCTTTGAATACTTTTAAGATCTCCACAGATCCTACTAAGAATACATTTAAAAATTATTAAAATATATTAGAAAATAAAATTATATTTAATTAAATGAATCCGTCAATTTTTTCCCCTAGAATAACACATGCAGGTTACAATGCATTTTTAATTTAATGATAACATAATTTTCTATTATTTGATAAAATTTTTTTAAATATTTACTTATTTTTTTAAGCCCGACCTATTTTAGATACTGCACTAAAATTGCAAATTCCTCTTGATCATGAATCTCGTACATACCTAGAAAAGAAAAAAAAAACATATATAAGATATCTGCAAAAAATAATTAAGGAAGAAATTTACGAACAATCCCTTTGAAGGGTGGGTCTTCGTAGATTTCTTCCTTAATTAACAGTTTTTCTGAAAATATGTGGAACCTAAATGTTATGAAAAAACATGGTACACCTATTTCGTTTGATGAACATTCTAATATTCGTAACAATAGTAATTTAAATTTTTTGTCTTTCATTTAAGCATCACTACCCCTCATGCGATATGAACTAAAAATGAATTCGTTATAGTAGAAAGGTTAAATACCAAATTCGAATTAAATTTTTTAAAAACATGTTGGCCTGCTCACCCCTCGAATTCACATTAATTTCTTAGATATATTTTTCTTATCATACATTTTTCATTACCAAAATTTAAAAAAGTAAAAATAACGATTATATCAAAATAAAGAAAGTTTTTGAACATTATTAGAGCAGTAAATATGTACGCTATAAGTCTTATCTGTATATATTATTAAATAAAAGTATGTTACAGGACTATTATGACAAGAAATAGTTGTTTTGTTTCCTTTTTCAACGGATATTAACATAATGCAAATAAGAAGGGAGGTAGGGAAAGAAAAAAAAGAAAGACTACTTCATTTAATTGTGGAAGGTCGCACAGTTATGGTTATTAAGAATGTGAAGTTAAGTAAAAGTTAAAAACTGAATATGATTAGTGCTATCAAGAGAGTAAGATCTTGAGAAGGAATGAGTTCACAGTTTGAGCGTGAAGAGCGCGTCCAGGGAGGAAGTGAGTTTTCGAAATCCACCGTAATCATCCTTGCGTCCAGAGAGGAATTTGGAATTCTGAACGACCAGTGGGGAAAGGAGTGTGTAGAGGTACAAAAAAAAAAAAAAAGTCAGAAGCACGGACAATGAGAGTAGGAGAGCGGACAGTCCAGTCTAATAGCACCGCTTGACGCGTATAATTACTCAGATCGCCGAATGTCGAGGCAGGGGGCCGCGCTTCCTTCCGGGCGATGTACGCAGGAGGGCACACGTGTGCGTGCGTGTTGTAAGCACCCCGAACTGCGGAGTCGGGGAGAGAGATGTCGAAGGCGAGATACACCTAGTCCGGACGTGTCTTCGCCCGATGGTCTATTTACGACCTTCTAATGTGACAACGGGCCCGCTAATATTCTTCCGGTCGAATGCTGTCCACTGCTTCACACACACATAATTTCCCCGTCGTAATTGTCTCTACCCCTTTAGGTGTCCCCCTCCCCCCACAAGTGAGAAAAGAAAAAAAAAATTCAGCAAAAAAACACCAGCCTTCTTCTAGCCAGATATAACGATAGAGATAGCAAAAAGGCTCACAAATCATCCTTCAGGCTATTATTATCTAAAGATTATAATTGATAAGTAACACTTGTCATTCTATAATCTATGGCATTTAGAGAAAAATATTGTTTTTGTTTTTTTTAATAAGATAATTATATAATTTTATCCTAAGAATAAGTGATAGGTTGCGCTAAGCGTAGCTTTTGAGCCAAAGTAGTAACTTCTACTGGCTTTTGTAGTGAGTCTTGATTAAAAATAAAACTAATCAAGTTGAGGTAGCCAAAAAATTATCATAAATAAATCTATAATTCAAATTTTGTAGTACACGAGTTTAGATAAATTGCATCCACTCTTCACTATTCCTACATAGGAATAGCTCAAAATGTTGACTTTCGAAATTATATACCATTCAAAAATATTCCATATAAACGATGCGGCTGAATATTTATCACCGATTGTTCAAGCGGTAAAAATAATAATATAAGGATAGTTAATAATTAATAAAAAAACAAAAAAAAAACAAGGTATAAAAAAGCCTACTCATATCTTTTTAATTTCGCTTGGTAAGTCATACAGCAATTATTTTATGAATAAACAAATCTGTGAGAGTTTCATAATATTACACCCAATGCATCGAAGTAACTATATAATCGTATATTATATTTCAGGTAATTCCCTTACTCAGTAACGTAATTAGACTTCCGTTTAGTATTACAAATTATAGTTATAAAAATTTAAAACTGCAGCCTGTATAATACATACACNGAGAGAGAGAGAGTGATATATATATATATATATATATATATATATATATATATATATATGTATATACATAAACTAAATAACAATGTACGCTTTTATTCATTAATTACAGAAACAATATAGAAATTGAAATATTAATAAGCCCTCTACACTATGGTACCATTTCAACGGTAAAGGGACTAATCATTAGCTTTTGTGAGAAAAAATTTCACAAGTTCAACAAATTTAAGAGTAAGGGGAGTCCTTATAAACATATAAATGTTCGTATTTAATATATGTGATCTGTTAAGAGTTGAAGGTATTTTTGAAAATCACATTATCGTGGCGACAGCAGCAACATTTATTTTCTTTTTAGTAGGTCACAAAATAATGTAAAAATTTAAACTATTCATGTTACATTTGCAATTTTTTTTTATTACGTATATTTTAATACATAAATTGACAATATTTAATAGCGATAGGATCTATATTATGCGAAAAAATGAACTAGGAAAAAATGTATAAAAAAAAAACTGCTGAAGACCAGAATTCTTCGTAGAGATACGTTATCGGGCATTATAATAAAACAAGAACGAAATTAAGAATAAATTTATGAAAAGTATACAAAATTACTATTATAAAACTTAAGGCAAGAAAGAAAAGGCTAATATAGATTGTAATCTTAGGTAGAAGGAAAAATTGTGACTTAAAGCTAGCTTGGCCCACTTACATTAAAGACCAATTACCCAGCTTTACATAACTAATTACGTCATTATTAAGAATATAGTTCATCTACGCCATTGCTAATGTTGCGTTGTACTTCAAGTAAGTAAAAGTTGAATAAATTGAAAAAAAAAAAAAGTGACAACCACTCAAATTCAACGTAAGTACTCTTTAAACAGAAATTAATACCGAAAATATGATATGTAAATTCATATGAATTATAAACTATAAAAAAAACCGTTTAAATATAGCTTTTCAAGCAGTTGACTAGTGCACTGGAAGTTGAGCAAGGAAATATGGCGGACCTCAACCAAGGAGTTCCCACGTTATATTCTGAATGTAGTGTTGCGCTCCTTCCTTGCATACACACGTCCTGTCAGCTGGGTGGAAGTCATTTTGAAATGGTATCCTCAATGAGGAATAGGCCTTCCAAATATAGAGAACGGTTTTCCCCTGAGAGGATTTCAACACATCTTATGACGAGGCGACGACCCAACCACTTGAAGAACTAGAAGTCCACTACGTAGATGCTGCGTTTAGCAAAGAGTTTTTATTGGTTACCTGAAATCATTTGATACATATTAAAAGAAGGGATAAATTTGTTATTCATTACTTCCCATCGAACCAGTTAAAGCCCCCCGAAAGGGGTTGTTCGTTGGTAGCCAAAACTACCAACTTTTTCCTGCTTGCGTGGTTAAAATGGTTTTCAAATGCTCAAATGTAACTAAGGTAGCATCCCCAAACATAAATTATAGAAATAACATTTTTCTCTGCACTCTTTATTTCATTGCACTAATAATTATAAAGTGAACAAAAATTTTGAACTAGCTCTTAATGAAACCTCACTATCTAGGGCTTTCAATCATTACCGAACTCATCCAATCTTTTCCAGAAAGTGGCTATTGTAGTTATGCGAGTTTTTCCTCATATACTTGTGATAAAAATCTAATCTCTATACTGAATATCTTTTTATCCCGGTTTTTGATATGCTCTACCCCATCACAAGAGCTAAATAAATATGTAAGGGTGAGGTCAGTCCTATTTCAAGGTTCTTATCATCCTACTGGAAATGGGAGTAGCGACAACTCCTATATAACCTACTCTTTCGCCTATAAAACCTAACTTACTTATGCCGGATCTGCAACGTTGCTAACGATCCTTCTGATACATAGCTAGGTTAGGAATACAAACCCTGTCCCCTTTTGAGGAAATTTAGGGGGCAGAAGTATCTGAACACTGGGGTTAAAACGTTAATGGTTAAGACTAGTTCTATTCAATAAATGCTGAAATTCTAAATAAATTTAGAGAAATTACAATGCCTATGACGTCAATATAACGCAGTCAAGATTGTTCAGATAATTTTTGTTATCCATACTGATGAAAATTGATCAGACGGAAATGGAAAACCTATGCCGATAAAAAGAAAAACCAACCAAAAGGGTCTACGGTATGCTAGGAAATGGATAATAGTTTTGACACAGTCGTTCCATCCTATTATCAGATAAATTGGATTAAAAAAATTTTAATTTTGCTCCATTTATGAGAGATATGAACAGTCCAATTTAACTATGTTCCCAAAAAAAGAGTGACAAAGACAATCAAAGGTCCATCTTACTTCTACTTATCCATCTTACATTAAGTTGTCTTAGATACATTTCAAATAAGTGCGCATGACCGAGGGTGGAGACTCTTAAGAGCAGAGACAAAGGACGAACTAATCATGGGCGCAGCGGCAAGTGGTAAATTTCTCAAGAACGCAGTCCTACGTTCTGATTCACACCGGGGGACGTACTTAATCCCAAACAGCGCCATCCTACTTCGCTTCAAACGAGGCCATTAGACAATCTGTACGAGACGGAGCAATTTAAGATACGCCCCAACGAGAAAAATAACAAAATTTGAGTTCAAAGGGAAGAAATTCTCTGCGCAGATAGTACTCTTGATCAAAAACACTGACACCGGCTGAGGGCATAGATATAAGTGACTAACAACAAATAACAAACTTGTTGACAGTCTTGAAATTAAAAAAAAAAATTCTGAACAAACTGGAAAAAAAAAAAAAAAACAGATTGAAAGAAAAAAATTTGCACCACTCAATCAAAGAAGTGTCTTGGGACTTAACACTATACCACTATATACATAAAATTTAATGTAATATTTATTTCCAGAAATCTAAATATATATTCGAATTTAGATACACAATGTATGAGATGTAATTTATATATTTCACTTCATTATCAGTAATACATCACTATTTCATCGATAATACCGAACCACATAACATATACATTTAAAACAGTGAAAAAAATATTGTGATAATACAATACAGACAATATCACTTATTTCTATAAGTTATATCATCATATCTTTGTAGACAAATAAATTTCACAACTAGTATGACATAACTCATCGTAATATTCAACACTGAGAACTCACAGTTGTCATAAATATTGTTAACAGATGAAGACAGCCATTTTTAAATTTAATTTTCAAACATATTTTATGTCGTAAAGTTCATTTTCAATTAGCTACTTCTAAATTAAAATCTAAAACATCCAAAGGAGTTTCTTTTGTACATAAATTATACCGAACTACCGAATCAATATCCCTTCATTATAAAAGTATGTCAAATTTTTATTAGTTAATAAATTACTTTTTGGCGAATCAAATAATGTGGAGTTATTATATATATTTTATACGAATGCAAATAAATTTTTCTTGTCCCTGTGCATTAGATATTCGGTATTCTAGCTTTCTTGCTTCTTTCCATGATTCTTTGGATAACTGCATTATTCAAGAGAAAGGGTTGGTGGTGGAGGGGGGTTAAGAGGGTCTAAATTAAAAAAAAAAAATTGTTGAAATTATCTTTACCGATAGTAACTTAAAAGGAAAAAAAAAAAAACTTAATAAAGAAACTACAAAGATTGGACAGCTCTCCTTTCTTAAATANATTTTTATTAGTTAATAAATTACTTTTTGGCGAATCAAATAATGTGGAGTTATTATATATATTTTATACGAATGCAAATAAATTTTTCTTGTCCCTGTGCATTAGATATTCGGTATTCTAGCTTTCTTGCTTCTTTCCATGATTCATTGGATAACTGCATTATTCAAGAGGAAGGGTTGGTGGTGGAGGGGGGTTAAGAGGGTCTAAATTAAAAAAAAAAATTGTTGAAATTATCTTTACCGATAGGAACTTAAAAGGAAAAAAAAAAAAACCTTAATAAAGAAACTACAAAGATTGGACAGCTCTCCTTTCTTAAATACATGGAAACAAAAATAGATATTTCAAAAACTAAATTTTGCAAACCGTTATATGAACCATTATTGACTTAAATTGAATGAGGGGAAAGGGGAGATTAGAGGGAGGACAAAGCGAAAAATAAATAACCGTCAATATCTTAATTATTATTGGTGTCATAAAAAAATTTACAAAGCATAATAGATATAAAAAGAAATTTTCTAACATTTATTTTATCTCTTCAGAAATAATTGCTGTGTTCATTCATTCACCGGACAAATGGTGAAGATATTGATATTTTCTATTAGAACGTCATTAGTTAGGATATAGGAATAGTGGCAAGGTGTTCTGTTACAGTTATACAAATCGTGTTTTTTCCCAAAATCATATTTTTAAGATCCAGAAGAGGCGTTGGTGTAAGACGCGAAACTTATTGCGCATAAAATAGTTTTATTTCAGATAAAAAGTGGTTTTATAATTTAGCCATGGCTCGTTATATTTAGCAAGTATTGATATTGCATAACATTTTTGTGATAGGGGCTTAAGTAGGGAAATATTTAAGGTTGAACTAGGATTGTTGAACCTCTTCCTCTCCCCTCTCTCTCGGGCTAAAGCCAACCCTCAGCGTAATTTGCATTTCACTTCATAGCTCCCTACGATTTTCTAGAGGAAATCAGTCATTTACTCCGATAAGTTTAAACCTTACAAGAGACATAGAGCAAATCATCTTAGCTTGCGCTCCTACTGAGGAACGGATTCAATGAATTGTCAAAAGAAAATGCCACATGAATATTACATCGGCCGCCTGACATAATTAAATTACCAGAGCGCATACTCTTGTATCTAACATATATCTTTTGATTAGCATACTAAACGCCTCATATGATGGCAATTTAAAGCTTCACTCAATATAATTATTCTTACCCCGGTAGTAAAAGAAACATATTCCTCTGTGTGATCTGATAAGAGCCGTATCACTTGCTAGTTTCTTTGTTGCTCGTGAATAAATGTGAATTTCACAAACTGATAATATCGATACCAGGTATTTTTCTTTTACTAGTACACCTAGCTCGGAACTTAGTAAAATCTACATTGCGATTTTATTAGAACAATTTTGCTTTTGAACATGTAGGTACTTGCTTGAATTCAAATAATGCAATAACTTCTTGGATCGAATAAGATACCGATCATTTATAATACAGAGTGGAAAAAGTAGAGGTACTTTCATTTATTACAAAAAAATATGAATTAATGTGGGATTACATACCACAACAAATACCGTACTTATAAAAAGTAATAAAGCAAAAAATGAGTCTAATAAATAGCTGACAATGTTACCTCCTTCGAGCATAAGATGATATATTCGTCTTTCTCGGGGGCTTAAACTCCCCTAGAAATTATCTGACTAATCTCGCTGGAGTAAATGGATAACACGCCAGCCCGGCAAGCAGGAGATCCGTGGTTCAAGTCCCGGCTGAGACAGTAAGGTTTTTTTATTCTATTCCCTTGCATTTATTGTAAAAAAAAAAAAAAATAATAAATAAAATCTTCAATGATTTTAATCAATGGTGATACAATGTCAGTATTTGTGAAATAAAGAAATAAATAAACTCGAAAATCTTTCAAAGTTATATAAATATACAAAAAGTAGGCTCTAAATAGCTTAGAACAAACAAATATTACAAAATAGAACAAAATATTTTTTTTATTTGAAACGTGATAAGATGAAATATATTGAGGACCGAATATTGAGAAAGATAATGTAAAGTTATAAAATATTATGCAAATAAAAAATTACTTAAAATTACTTTACCATGAAAAAAATTTGGAAAAAGAGTGAATGGGAGGAAGAAGGTAAGTGGAAGGGAATTCTCTAATCTAACTTACCTAGATTGTAATTAGCAAATTGAAAGAAATAAAAATTAAAATAAGAAAATTGATTGAAAGTGTAAGTTCAATATAATTTAAATAAGGAAATTATTGTTGTGAGGATACGAATCCAGCTGCTCAACGGTATGATACTCAAGTCAGAAGCCGAAAGAACGGGAACCCCCTGGAAATATGTCGAAACGAAAACGCCTTGACAGTTTGATGCTCAACATTCAAGTGACTTTTTCAAGCATGGAGAGGTAACACGCCTAACCAAAGAGGTTACCGTAACCAACCAAAGTATCGATTTCAATCGAAGTGCGATCTAGAAAGCTCCAGCTGCATATCAAATATTGGTTGTAAGTTGACGTCACACAGCACACGATATATACTCGTTATTTCCAAATTTTCGAGAAGGAGGACTGGTTACTAAGTTATTGCCGGAGTCGATCGAAGATTGCCTATCAGAGTGGGAAATAATAAATAAATAAAATGTCTTTCCGAAAGGAGGGGACAAGCTCTCGTAAAAGCCAGTCACTAGTAAAAATCCATTGCGTGTTATTGTAACATCCAAAGAGGCTATAACATCTCTGAGAATCGGATTGATATCTAAGTATAAAATATGCGATAAATTATATTTGTTCTTAACAAAATGAGGTGGCCTCAGTGTGGAGGGGTAGATACAGGCAAAGAAAAAAGTAGGAAGTTTACGCAGTAATTAAGCTATTGCAAATTATTATAATTAGCATAAATTGTTCATTTACTGACTGTACACATCATTTACCAAGTCATTTATCTACTTGAAAGCATTTCGTATACCACATAATTTGAATCAGTTTTGTTTTTCTTAGTGAAAATATTCATTAGGTATCTTTAAAATTGAAATTCAATGAAACTTGCTCTTTACACACCCTTTGCGTCACAAAAGGATAACCAACGATAGGTTAACTATGAAAAAAAAGAATAAATACTAATACAAACTAATAGGAACTAAAATTTTATAAATGTTCATTTTCTTGTGGTATTTAATCCCACCAAAATTTAACAATTTTTAGTGCAAAGGAACAGAATAAAAAATATAAAGTCTAAAGTCGAAAGTGTAACCTCCGAGTCTAAGCTCCTTCAAACATAAGATGATATATTCGTCTGCCTCGGAGGTTAGACTCTAAACACTAGTGCGGGTAATTTAATAACTTATCAGGCTTGTGCTGGTAGCGTAAATGGTAACGCACAGGCTCGGAAAGCAGGAGATCCCAGGCTCGAGTCCTGGCTGGGGCAGTTAGATTTTTTATTTTGTTCCCTTGCACTAAAAATTGTTAATAGGAATTAAATTTCTTTCTACTCGCCAACGCATCCAAATCTTAGCAGGATAGCTGTTGCATTTGTCGTAATTGCACAAACCCCACGTCAAATGTTACTATTTGCTAGCTAGATAAATTTTAACCATTTATTTAATCCATTTATGGATTATGAATCATAAATATAGGTATATCGTCGGAACAAATAGTACTTAATTCCAAATTATTTTATAAGTGTTTAATTTCGAATGAATGAATTAAATAATTCCAAATTAATTAATAAATAATTCAAAATCGATGCAGCCGTTTCTAAAAAGCGAGTGATAACAGAGATAAAATTGTTTATGTTGAAGTTATCAAAATTGTCCTTCCCCAACGACCAAGTTTCTATTACTCTCTTTTTCTCTCATGAGGGTAGAAAACTATGTATATATGTATGTGTGTGTAAAACTTTCACGAAGGAGCAGCGAATTTTCCACAGGCTTGCAGATGTTATTAGCAATCTATGAACGGATTTTATTACTTTTAGTAGAAATTAACTATGAAAGGAATAAATTGAGAAGTTTATTTAGCAGATGACCGGATCATGAATGTCTATATTTTAGCGAAACCCGAAATAGATTAACAGTTTTTAAAATTTAAAAAAAAATTGTATTTTGTATCTTCAGAATCATCACTTCTCATAGCTTGAGCTCATACTAACATAATGATATTTTAAAACCATCCATTTGGCGTATAAAATATGAAGACAGCGAAAATTACTTTATTATTATATTTTAAATATGACACTTTAATTCATCATTTTAAATGATCATACAAAAAATTTAGATTTAAGAATTTATCAAATCAGATGGAGGTTATTTAACCTCCTATAGTCCTTTATTCAAGCTATGAAAAAGGATCCCTGTGAGACACATAAAATGAAGTTATGTATCTCACAGGGAAAGGCTGTCTAAATTGTCTACTTCAACGAATTCATTTAATTAATGTTTAGCTAATAACGTTTGTAAATTTACTGTAGATGGCTAATTATAACAAAATAAAATGACAAATGCATGACTATCTTATAATCTTCTTAGGTCTCCTGGAAAAGTATATAGCTTCGCCAAGTAATAAATACCTAGTGGATAACTGTTGGAGGTATCACTATAACTAAGATAGTAAAAAAACGAAGTTTAATGCGGTCCCCAAAATAGCACAGAAGTTGCTCTATAGCCCTTAATTTGAGGACCAATTTTAAGCCAAAATTTGAAGCACGCCTAATAAAAGGGGTAAAATAATATAAGTTTTCGAGACGGGTGTCTCGAAGAAATTGCATTTCGACGTGCAGTGATTTTTTTTTCCAATCACTAGAATAGTTTTCAACTCGCAAGATAGCAAAAGAAAAGCTCCAAGGAAGACTTCTTTTCCCTCTGGTATCGAGAGAAATACACTTGAAAGTCCACTTGTTCTATCTAAGATAACTTTTATTTATTTGATAAAAAATAAAAAATAAATATTGTGGAATAATAATTTTAAAAAATGTATAAAGCCATTACAAAAAATAAATATTAGTCACAACTGACAGGTAGCAAACTAAAAAAGGCCGAGGTTCAACAAAAAGTTCATACCAATTAAAAAGAGAGAAAAAATATAGTTACTTCACCAGCTGAAGACAATAAACATACATAAATTATGCTATTAACGTCTAGAGAGAGAACAATAAGATTGAAACGATGTTTTTAATATCTCCTCTCCCCACTGAGAGGTGAAGACGCTTCAGGAGACGAACATGTTTTTTTCGTACGTTTCTTGTGGCACATCATCAGGCACTATCAGTGCCGTTATCAAGACGACAATTTGCTACATCCTCCTTACGTTTTTCCACGTGTCAACATAGGCACGGGCTTTTTCTACCCTTTCCCACGACTCACTTTCGTCCATTAGCCCCTTTTTTCACGTCTGCAGGTTTCAGACAGTCAGTCCATCTCTGTGTCAATCTCATCATACAGTTTTAAGCCTAAAACTGCCTAATGCTCACATTAGTACACTTACTTTTTAAAATTGTGGTCTAGTCGAAGTCGGACTTTTAAAAATCATATTTGAGATTTTTCCATGGGTGGAATTTCTTTTTATTAGAATGCTAAAATACTTTTAAATGGAGGTTTTGACTGTAAAGATATTAGTAGATGTTTTTGTTGGGGCTCAGTCAAGGTAGATTAAAAAAAAAATATATATATATATTGTTCAATCATCTGCCAACGTTTCTGCTTGCATTGTAAGAAACCATCTTAAGAGCAACATGTTAACCTTAAAAGCAACATGTCACCTGGATCACTATTCATAACAGTCAGGTCATGAATATGTGATTCTCAAATACCCTCTCGCCTTCATGATAGCTCTGAAGATGGCTTATAATGTAATCAATGGACAATGGATCAATCTTGAACGAACCTCAACAAAAAAACATCTTCAAAATACTTTTTGTATTAGGTTGACCGAATATAACCTCCCTCCCAAAAAATATATATATATATATTGTTCAATCATCTAACAACGTTTCGGCTTGCATTGTATGAAACCATCTTAAGAGCAACATGTCACCTGGATCACTATTCATAACAGTTAGGTCATGAACATGGATTCTCAAATACCCTCTCGCCTTCATGATAGCTCTGAAAATGGCTTACAATGTAATCAATGGTCAATGGATTAACCTTGAACGAACCTCAACAAAAAAACATCTTCAAAATACTTTTTGTATTAGGTTGACCGAATATAACCCCCCTCCTACAAAAAA
>KZ808699.1:160211-176906 GCA_000696205.2 Oncopeltus fasciatus | reverse complement strand
TTGTTACTGATTTCTCGATTAATGTCCAGAAAAGAACTACCATTTTTTACTCTACTTTACCTGAAGTCTAAAATTTTGATATATTATATTTGTCTTTAGGAGGTTAACTTTCTATATAAAAAAGAAACTCGGTATCCGGATGTCGATATACTAATTTTTTTTTACTATCCTGTTTAATTTTCAGTTAATACTGGGTATAAGAATAATGATTAACGATTTGGTAAATTATCATTTTATATTTAATAGTTTTTCAATATAGTAACAATACATAGTTAAATAATCGGGAAACAAGTTTTACTAACAAAATCATTCTTTAATTGGCAAGAAAATTATTTTTTGAAAAAATAACTAGTGTAAAAAAAAAAACTAAATGTGGTAGGAATTTCTAATTTCTATGAAGCAGAAAAAATTGTCATTCAGATTAGCAAAAAAGGCTTGAACCATTTGAATTTGAGTAATTTCTGGTCTGAATTACTATTGTTTATCATACTGAATATGTTTTAATTCACAATTGCACTTGACCGATTTACTTCCTTACTAATGAGCTTATATAAATGTTCGAAACAATTTTAAACAAAAAAACAAAACACTATCATAAAAAAAAAGCCAACTTTATTTTAAAAGTAGAGAATTTTTTTGGGGGTTCGGTCGAGGTCATGAAAGAAAGGCCAATTATCTGAAACCAATCACAAATACTTAAACTCAATCCAGTTAACGACAGAACTTACATAAAGCAATTTCCTCAACTTATACAAAAATTTTCAACATTCTGAAGAACCATTAGCCCTTCCCTTAAATTAACCTGTCCAACTGGTCTCCTAGATCTTTAAACTACTTATCCGAAATAACTGTTATCTATTTTCTCCCGGAATTACTCCTTAGTACCTACCGCCTCACATCCCCACCCTTCTCATGACCATCTTTCGTTTTCCTGATTTCCAAACCTTATCTCTCAGATAGTAACATTTGACCCAGATGACCACACGTTCCATCTTGCCTTTATGATAGGAAGGTGTGGAGAACTTTCAACACATTTGGTTACTATTTTTCCTCTGCATTTAGTATAACATAACTTTTAGTTATGTCTATTTTATGTAAAAACAATATAAATCACACAGTTTTGTTTATCTAATATTTTCTTAACCCATTATATTTCATCAGCCCTGGGGTAATGTATATAGTAAGTAATAATTATAATAAGTAATAATGAGAAATACATTTAGATGTTCACGTGGGCTTCGACGTTTCTTCTTCCGGGTTTGACCGTGTCAAATTGTTGTTATTTTCCGAGCTTTCGCACATCATGTGATGGCTTCTTCAGGGCTGAAAATAAAATCAATAAAATACAACTCTCATTCTCTTTTCACCCTTGAAGAAGCCATCGCATGATGTGCGAAAGCTCGGCAACTATCAACAACTTGACACGGTCCAACCCGGAAGAAGAAACGGTAAATACAAAAGAGAAATACATTGTTCTTAGATTCTAATAACTTTTTATAATATTGACCGAATCCTAATCTTAATTGAAAAATGTCAAACTAATAATCTCCACGGTGAATAACTCTTCAGTTGAACCTTATTCTAAAATATTTTTTTGAATAAATGTTGCATATATGCGTGCTCCTCCCCCCATTTATATATATGTGTGTGTGTGTGTGTGTGTGTGTTGAGAGAGAGTGTGTTTTATAAATGACTGTGCGTAAGGGTGTGGTGAGGAGGAAAATACTAATCTTGAAACTGATATTCAATTTGCAATGGAAATCACTTGAATAAAGTAATAATGCCGACCTTTAACCCTCAAAGTGAATTTAGGTAACTCATTGACAATAAAGACTGTAATTACACCACTTGAATGACTGTCAGAATAAAGTTATAATTATTCTGTGGAGGAAAAGAGCCGACACGGACTCGGCCTAAACCCTTTCCTTGATGTCCGACATGCCGGGACAACAAAACAGCCAAGAAGATATAGAGCTATGCAAACTCGAGAGCATAGAGAAGTACAAAGGCTCTTGCTAACAAAGAGGTTTGAGCCGGGTTCCCGTCTGCCATTCCCCTCCATTCCTATCTGACACGGAACCCAACAACACGCCGAAAGTTGCTAACCTTAATTGCCTCTCAGCTCCCCTGCAACAATCCCACGAGACTGCTTAAGTTTAAATTATTAATAAGAACGCCTTCCAGCTAGTGGTGCTCCTCATAAATATTGAGTTTCATGAGGTAAGCGAAGGTAAATGTGCTCCTGAATTGTAAGTGTTCGCTGTTTTCAGATAGGACCAAGTATACTTGGTTGAATTCACTCATAAATCTGTATACATTCTACTATAGTGTCCGTGTTACTTTACATTAAGCTAATTTTTTTCCAGCAATATTAATTACTTATTATGCGCTTGAAAATTTACTCTTATTATTAGAAAAAACAGTTGCATTGTTATTATGCTATAAAAAATGGTTAATTTAATTTGAAAGATAGTATTATTTTTCTTTTCATTATTTAAATTATTTTAATACTTACTCTGATCACACGTGTATAATTATATGCATTAAAATTTCTTTAAAAGATAATTTATCTTCATTCTTCATACAAAGATAATAAATATGCACAAAAATAAAGGTTTTTTAAGTGCTTATATAAATAATTGTGTTTTAGTAAAGCCTATCTAGAGACATATCTAGATTTTCAAAACTATTTCATATTAAAAAAGTTATGTTAATCTATTTACTATCACACAGAGGATTGACTATCAGGAACATTAAGCAAGAAGTTAATTGAAAAATGTCATACTTTAGACCTAGAATACAGTTCGTAAAATAAGCGCACTCGTACTATCTATTTCATAAGGTTTTTCCATTCGAAATTTTACTTATATTTTTGTTCATTAGTAAATTGGTCACTTGGTGATCCAACACACATATATTATTTAAAACATTTTCTAATAATCTTCCTAAATATCTAGCTTCGTGTGAATTTAACGAAAAAACAAGAGTTATTTATGTATGATACTGAGATATTCCCTAGACATTCTCTTATCATGAATTTATATAAATTATTCATTTAATTCCTTACAAATCCCGAAATTCAGATCGAAAGATGCGTATAAATATTTTTTGTTCTCCTTTACATTTGACCTAATNTGAAAATCTCTGGCTTCATTCTCATGTACATCATTAATAAAACTTAAGAAATCTGCTTCGCTTTTCTTGCTGAATCTCTTACATATCGTACGCTTACTACGATCAGTAGCCTGAGTAAGGTAATTTATAAAATGGTACCTCATTTCCTCATTCCTAGCCTGTAGCTAGCACAGGCTTACAAAATGTCAGTAGGGACCAGACTAGTAACAGATCTTTGAGAAAGCTGATGTTAGTAGGAACATCTAATCATTTAGTGCATCTAATCACTAAAAATCAACCGCCAATATGCCCTAAACGTAGCTCTCAAATGAGCGTTCAACATTTCATCGAGGAATGCCCATATTACACTAATCTATTTACATGTAAAAACCTCCCAAGACAACTGTCGGTACCCCTGGTAAACCACGAATCCAATGTAGGCAAACTTATGTGCAATTTAAGAGAAAAAGGCATATATAAAAAAAATTTAATTAGTTAGCATAAAAAAAAAGGAAATTTAGAGTAAGTTATTTTTATGCATGTAAATTTTTACCTTTCAAGTCTCAATTTGACAGAATAACATATTTAATAACAAAAATATAAGGTTTTTATATCTGCTATTAGAAAGGTGTTCATTTATGTGATTTATAAAAATTGTATGCCTATGATTTTCTTAATTTTTCTAATACTAATTTACATTCTTCAATAACATGAACACTGTCATGAACGTTTATTTTCGTGAAAGAAAATATTGAGATTATCTGAAGGAAATGAAGCTTATTCTACGTCCCACCTCCTGAGCGAGGGACTTAGACAAAGGCTTGACAGCCTTAATTCTTTCTCCCATAACTTGGCATTGCTCTCATTTAAACAAACTTTACTCAGCGAGGTCGGGGGTGGCTTGGGCAGTCTAAGTGGTGGGAGGTATGCGGTGGCAGTAAAGGGGTAGGTTGCAGAGGGGTTGTTAGTTCTGCAAGGATATAAACAGACTCTAATGGCCAGTTCATCCTCCACCTGCTTGGTTCCTGCGGTAAACCGACTCTAACCTTTCCACCTTTACCCTCCAATCCTTCCCTACACTTTTAACTCTAAAAGAATTTTTTCTTACTGTCTTCTTCCTTCTGCAATGCTTAATTCTAGGTTTATCAAAGAAGTGTTGAGAGTTTATGTGACTATAACAAGGGGTCATTTTTGAAACTATACTGATATTGTAGTTTTTATTTTCATACCTACAGGCAGTACTAAGTATATTATTTCCCCGCAAAGAAACTTGCTCAAAATCACTGAGCCGTGATTCAGAATATTTTTTGAGCATCAAGGCATATAAGCAAAATAAATAAAATGGTACCACATTCCAATTTGTCAGACTTTGCTTAATAAACAATTCATATTTTCTATTCGAATTTAACAGCTATATGCCAAATTTTGGTGGGAAAACGAATAATTGAGGCAATGCCAATACTTATTAAGCAAACTCCCACTAATAATTGCTCTATTTCAATTTATAGCTCCAAAAATATTTCTATTCCATTTCTATTTTTATTTTAATAGCGTGTCAACCTTTGGTCATTAACGCCAGGAAGATATTTTTAGAAGCAGGAAGATATTTTCAAGAAGAAGAATTTCTTAGGTGTACTTCATTGTTAATGCATATCATATGGATTATGTGGATACACATAGTCAATTCTTTGTGCTAGGAAACTATGAAATTTATAAGAAAGAAAAAATTGAGAGAAAATGAAAAAGAAGCATACTGAAAATGCATCTAGATAAGATGCATTCCATTTCTTTCTACTAAACAAATCTTAGTCGGGTTTCATTTCACTGAACTAAATATTACACCCGCCATATTGAGAAAAAAATTTTAACTCATATGTTTATTTCGACCATTAACAAGCACAGAATATATTCTTACATTTAAAAACAACATTCTAAATGCCATTGAGTATTAGAACTATTTGCGAATTGTGGTGTGTAGAGCGTTAACTGACTCACACAATTATATATATGGTTTCTAGAAATTGGGGTTGTAGATAAAACTTGGAATTTTGAAATGCTGTCATAATAAATAATAATTTTCTACAATTATAATCCTTAGAATATTGCTTAAATATACATAGTTAGGTAACTATGAAGAAACATATTAGTTAAGGATATACAATAAATGCAAGGGAATTCAATAAAATAATCTGACAACCTCAGCTGGGACTCGGGCATGTGCCAGCCTGGCAAGCAGGAGATCCGGGTTCGAGTCCCGGCTGAGATAGTAATATTTTTTTATTCTATTCCCTTGCATTTATTCTATAAAATTAATGTGGGATGAAATACCACAACAAATACAATATTTAAAAAAAATTAGTTCAGGATGTTCTTAATGATTTCTCAAAAATTCAATATTCCCATTATTCTAGTTGATTAAAATTTTAAATAATAAACGTGTTTGCGTTCTTAGAGATATTAGAGCTATACACACAATCGGATTTTTTCTGTAAGTGTGTGTGTGAGTGCGTGCGTGCGTCCGTGCGTGCGTGCGTCCGAGCGTGCGTGCGTGAGTGCGTGCGTGAGTGCGTCCGAGCGTGCGTGTGTGTGTGTGTGTGTGTGTGTGTGTGTGTGTGTGTGTGTGTGTTTGTGACAGCCTCCTTTTCAAGCAGTTAGGGTCATGGAGGGAGGGGCTATCAACAGGTTGCTATCCAAGTCTAATTATTCATGGAACAAGACAAGCTTTTTTTTTAAATAAAAATAAAGTTAGAATATTATTTCAATAAAACACATAGGATTTGCATGCAGCGCCAGATTTATGAGACCCTAACGGATCTAAGCTATACCCAGACGCCACCCCCCTCCTTAAACTAAAACTATCTTGTGAGATTTTAATACGAAAATAAGGGTTGAGTTAGTTATTGGCTAAAATAAGATAAATATAAATTTAAGTCTATTCGCAATCTTAAGTTAAGAAACAAATTGTTTCCTATAATTATTCTGTTATAAGACTTCTTCCAATGAAATTCTCCCCTTCTTATAAATAAACAACTATCGATTAGATATACTGTATATTATGTCACGGCAAAGTAGAAATTAGATGAGATAATTGTTATTATTTTTGTGATATTACCACCACCTCAAGAACCACCACATCAGTTATTTACATTAATATAAAACATGGTTGATGGTTAGTTGGCCGTCTCGAAACGTTGGCATAAATAAAAATATTACTCCAAATTTTGGTGTATATTTTTTTCTTCCTGGCCGAAACCCCGACCATTCTCACATTAATATAAAACATGTTTTTTACAGAAGTTCTAAGACGATCAGCTGAACCGATTGCGTCCTGTCATGGCACTCACATTAGTCCTTCTTCTCTTATGTACTATTCAAGGTAAGAAAACATTTTATTTATATCGAGTTTTAGACCGTAAACATTATAGTTGTCATTGAGGTTCGCCTCAATAGTTAATAAAATAATACTTATAATTGAAATTAAGCAATTTTTTTTTATTTGCTGAAGTGTAGACCAATGTATTAAGCCATCTTCAGTTCTTTGAACAAAATCACTTATATATTTGCATGCCAATTTTTATTTTTATCTACAATTTATCTCTATTAATTACTCTCTTTCTTGTTCTTATATATTTTCCCGGCATTCTAATTTTGTTAGCACTCCTAAAGATTCCTTAAAATAAAAGTCTAAACATATATCCCTGGCCTTCATGACCAAATTTAACACGCCATTAAAAAAAAAAAAATTAAATTAAAGAAGCCGACTCCTATTGATTCAATTTGAGGGAGATCAAAATTTAAAATAGTATTATCTACATTAATTTTAGAGGTAAGAAAATGTGAGATAACTTAAGATACGTGTAAAACATAATTTTCTATGGTTGTTGCAAAAAAGTTTGTATTGATGAAAATATGTAGGAATTAGATGTCAAGTGTTAGGTAACGCACCTCTTATTTATGAAAATTAGAAACTGAATTTAGTATTTAGACTTTTCATTGAAAGTTTTAGCCAAACTTAATTTTGTTTGAAATGGGTAAGGGAGAGGGGTGGTCTACAGATAGTCTGTAATCTTCGTTAGGAAAACATTTATAGACAATAATGGTTGTAATTTTAGTAACATTGCTACTTAACATTTTATACCAAAGGCGCTTATAAAGTAACGAATTAACTACGATTCCTGATCGCTTCTCTCATATATTTTAGGCATATAGCACTTTCCAGCTTGTACGATAAATTCTGTTGCTTAGCCATTCAACCAATGCTCGCTATATTTTCACCTTTCAACTCACTTTAATAAGAACACAAACATCCAAGGACATTCAAATCCTCTAGTCCTCTCCTTGGCATCCCACGTTCATCCCGACAAACCTCCCCGACGCCTCAAGAGGAGGTGGCCAAGGGACCTCCTACTCCAGTCAGTTTAGTTTAATACCTAGGGAGCGAATGCACTGGCATTTTTCTCCCCCACTCAATCCCTCCTTGACTCCCTGCCTAGTCTCCTTCTTATCCTAGGATAAGGAGAAGATGGGTGCCGGATAGTCTATCGCGGGTTAACCTGGGCTCCTCTCTGAGGACGGGTTACGTCCCGGGATAGACGAGCAAGGACAACTATTATGTACCCCATAAAAAATTATAATGTATAGAAAATGTACAGACTAATTTTTTAAAATAAAGAGTTAATTGTAAAAAAAAAAAAAGTATCAAAGAAGTACATATTGCACAAGGCTGATAGAACACTGTTTTTTTTAAAACTATATAACGGGAACCTTTCTGCTCTAAGCACCTATATCACAGGGAATGCTTTTATTTCTTTACAAAGATCTGTACAGTTGGAGTGTTAATCTCTTAGTACTAGGCTTGAGAATCTAATATGGATCCCTAATTCTTCCTTTTAATAAATAATAGCCGAACTTTCATTGGGTATTAAGAACTTTGTATAAACTCAATTTGGCGTAAATGCTGCATGAAAACAATTTAAAAAGGTTTCAGATTTCTTTGGGCCATTTTTTTTTTCAAGAAAAAAGGCAGATTTCTTTAAAAAAATCAAGTTATTCATGAGTCCGAGAGGGGAGTTTCGAGAAAGACTAGCTTGTCATTAGTATAATATTTATTTTTAGCAGTATGGAACAAAATTGAAGAAAATATACTTATTGAATTGANAAAATAAGCAATTAAAAAAGAGTAATTTAAATAATTTAAAAATTATCTGTGATTGATAATTTAAAGAAAATTTAGGATATAATTCATATTTATGATTAGTGTTAGTAAACTTTAAACATCTCATCTTTTTTTTTTTTTTTTATTTATTAACCTCCAGTTATTTTTTAAACTAGTCTGCAGTTTTCAAATCATTGTAATTAAACATTGACATGAAATTGAAATTAAACCTTTTGTTGATTTACCTAGTTCATTACAGATGAAGCAAAATAGAATAAATTTCCTTGTGTAGTAATATTTTTTAAAGAAAGGATACTGAAATTCAACCCTAAGATCCTTTCATCTAACTTAATGGCAGTGTGGTTACAATAATTTATGAAATTTAAAAAAAATTTCAAACGTTCATGAGTTTTCAGAATTACTGCAAACTTATTATGAATGTAATTTTCCAAATATTTAAATTTATCTTAAATAGCAAAAACTAGTTTAATTATTGACATATATTTAAATAATAAGGAATGTATTTAATGAAGGTTCATAAAGCATATAAATGTTTTGTTCTTAATACAAATAATATAGTAATTGGTTAATTTTTAAAGAAACGTGCTTTCTTTAATTTGTCGTTTTCAAAATGACCATGTTTTGAGAACACTTTATTGCTGTACCCTTTTAAAGATAGGGAAAAGTATAAAAATGAGGCAAAAAAATGTTGTGGCTTGGGATGTACAATTTATGGCTTTATGCCCTTCCATAAAATGAGCCGTAAAGGCGAGGCACCGACACATTTTATAGGGCAAGTAGGACTATTGCTCCAGAGCCCACACAGTTCCCACACTTTCCCTTTTTAAGACGAGGGCATTCAGAAACAATTTAGAAGGCCGGGACACCCTACTTATGACAGCCGGGAGGCAACATGTCCGTCGTAAAGGGCTACTTAAACGTTGTCACCCCTCCCCCCACCACCACGAGAGGAGTATCATAATGGCGAGCCCTTACATCAATCCAATATTGGTCCATGTTTTACAAATTTCATAGGATATATGGCGGCAGAACAATGGCCAGACTCCAATAATATGATTTTAGTGGTAATTGACAAAGACACATTACCTGGTAGATTTCAATTGTGGCAGCTATCAAAAGGATGAAGTTAACTGTAGACTATAAATATTTTAGTAGGTTGTAACAAGGTATTTTATCATTATTCATTTCTTGTTTTTATATTTTAAGTATTTGCAAGAACAAGAGGTCATTATTACCGATTTTAAATATTATATTAGCTTTTTAAGGCGTTATACTTTTGAGTTAGTGTTCTCTTTTCAGAAATGAGATTTTTTTTATATCAAAAATAAGATTCTATTTATTTTAAGTAGTAAACATAAGAACAAAATTATTTTTTTTGTTAAAGGCAAACTGTTTGCGAAACAACTTTTGTTGATTTTTTTTTTTTTTAATGGCGTGTCAACCTTTTGTCAATAACGCCAGGGAGATATTATCTATATAGAAGATGCACAGAATCTCACGTGTGTGTATCTAATTTTTAATATAAAAACGGGAAGATACTTTCAAGAAGAAGAATTTCTTAGCAATAGGTCATGGTGAGGTGTAATGAATTGTTTATTTGAATAGTTATTATGTGGATGTACATAGTAATTTCTTTGTACTAGGAATCTATGAAATTTATAAGAAAAATACATCGAGAAAGATTGGAAAAGAAGAATTTTTGACAAAGGAATCTAGATAAGATTTAATAGCCTGCCCTCTTTCAGAAAGTTCGTGACAGAGTCGACGACTTTATTGTCAGCCAATAGATTTTTGTCTAGAGTCCCATTAATTTTGGTTTATTGAAGAGAATAATTCAAAGTAATAAGATAATTTCAGTGGAAGTTATAAATCTATTTCGTAGAGTTATTTAGTTGTTATTTATCAAGTAAGATACAGTGTTGATAAATTTCACTACATTAGTTGGTTCTCCAATAGGAACAGTCCTAGGACAGACACCCGTTATCGCTGCATTGATAAGCCATGCTATGTGTGTGTGTGTATGAGAGAAGTTTCGCCCCCAACGAAAATGCTCAATTATCGCGATAGTCTAAATCTGATCTTCAAATATAGAGTTTTTTGACCGTAGGTATTATTATTAGATGATTTTTGTTGGGGTTCTGTCAAGGTAGATCCAAAAAACTACAAATTTAATAAAAAAAAGTGTATGTAAAAAAAAAATTATCTGTCGACGTTTTGGCATACATTGTAAGCCATCTTCAGTGCTATCATGAAGACGAGAGGGGACAGTCATGGAAATGTGAACCTAGGGACAGGACGTCCCCTCACGTCTTCATAGTCCTGAAGATGGCTTACAATGTAAGCCGAAACGCCGGCAGATAATTTTAAAAAATCCACTTTTTTAAAAATAATTTGTATTTTTTTGGATCTACCTTTACCGAATCCCAACAAAAATCATCTACATCTTATGGTTCTACTGCCCACACACTTCTCCATACTTGACAAAACTGAAAAAAAGGGGATGCTACCCGCTGGTGAGGTGGACACCATACGATAGATGAATTCTAATTCGTCCATCCAGAACTCTCGAATGTCACAAAGGCGTAAGATACTCGACAGAGGCATTCCTCCACACCCGTCACATCCAGATGGCCCGTAATGGAGGTTCACCAGTAACCTGACTCCTCTATCGTTGGATAGCTATTGGGGAAAACTATCTTCGAGATGTTCTCCAGCTTCAATCATAGTGCTCAAGTCTCAACAGAGACTATCGCTGAGACTAGTATGAGCTCAAATCACCAAGGCCATCCTTGTCAGCTGATATTTGGCACCGCAAGTTACCAGAACTACCTCTAAAGAGTCACAATTGTATATTAAAATATAATCTATTGTACTGGATGTAGTTGCTGAAATCTTTTGACAGATAAAGTCATTCAATTGGGAATTTATTGAAATTTTAGTAAACAATCATTACATACAAAAACCACAGATATATCCTTACACAGTTGTTGTTACTTATAGGTACATTTATATAGTATCAGATGCGAAAATTAAGAACAATTTTTAATTGACCATATATAAACAGACTCTATCTTCAGAAAGTGTGAAAAAGGGCGATACATGCCCTTTTTTTACGATTCCAAAGGGTTTGATATTTAAAAAAATAAACCAAAAGAAAGGATAAATAAATAACATCCTAAACTCTCTAGTCATGTCCGCTAATGTATCCATCAGTCAACCAATCTGAGGAGGTCAGTCCGATGGCAGTCTAATGGCGCAGGGATCACAGGCAAAACAGATGATTAAGGTGAACATCTGACTGATAACAGGCTGATAAAAGCACCCCTGATAAATGTCACTTGGTGAAAAGTGATTGATCACTTCGTCGGATTATATCGGCGGGCACGCGACCTCTCTCTAAATCAGGCTGGCACTGATGAACAGTTCCTTTGCTTTCCGGGGAACAGTGATTATTTACAGCTATTTTTATGGCTATCAACACCTTGCGGTTTTTCTAGAGCTTTTTTTTTCTATTTTCAAAAGGCTTTCAAAACGTAAAACATTTCTCTAATTTTAAATACCACTTTGTATAATCCAATTTATCTTGAAGTCATAAATGCATACATTCATCATAAATTTTAAAAATTATCATATATATAATGTTGGGACGTTCAAAGTAAAAGGACAATCCACAGATTACATTCCTATTCCAACTATGTAGAGTAAACCTCTAGATTTGCTAACAATCGGCTCCGAGTTACAGTAGCATTGGGGATAAAAACGACCAGTGCCGTTACTCCAAGGAAAACATAATAATACCAAGAAAAATGATAATAATAATGATAACAATAGAAAATCACTTCGAATAGAAAAAGGACCTATCGAACCCACTCCCAGTTAATTTAGGTATTAAGGCCAAGGAGGTCGCGAGGCCAGCTTTGTTTTAGTGTTCGCGTTGGTTTGTAGGGATTGGAGAACAACGATAAAAATTGAGAGCATGGATTAGGTTGAAAATGGAGTTTACAGTGAAAGACTGTAAAGCGGGTGGATATAAGATCTTTGACAAAAGGAATATTAAAGGCGTGATGGAGGTAGAGTAGGAGACATAATATAGAGAATTTGGAATGATTTTAAGGATCTAGTATTGAAAGTTTTGTATTGATTGGATATTGGAAGGCACAGTGGCAATCCAGAGCTCTACACCGTATGTCTAGATGCGTCGTATGTCTATAAGGCTGTATAAGTGTCCGTGGTGTCTGTTGAGCTCTTGTAGCTAGATTTTTTGGGATATGTTTGCCCTAGTTAAGTCATAAGTCAAGGTGAAACCCAAGGTAACGAACTAGAGGAATAAGGAGTATTCTTCATTATTTTTAAATTTGGCTGGACTCTTTTTGATTCATTTATTTTGATCCATTTTACGTGGATTCATGTAAATTCCGTTTTTGTGAGGAGTCCCGCAGGGCATGAATGTCACAATTCAAAGGGTAGCTGACTAGAGACGTGCAATCATAGCAAATATTCTCCTGCTACCGCAGATTATTCAGCAATTGCGGAATGAAGTTGCACAGAATCTCGAATGAGGGGAAGAATTTTCAAGAGAATCAGGCAGCTATTAATTGAGTGAAGCAAAGTTCCGGAATGCAAATTCACCAGTAACATTAGTACAGGAAATGGAATTAGCTGCTGATTGTGTAGATAGACCTCACGATTTACTACTGATGTTACATTGTGAATTCCACAATGCATTTGAACAGGCACTTGGAATAGAGCGAAAGTTCAGATACCCACTCCCGAGATTGGGATGGTCCCCCTTTCTCATAAAATGCACAAAAAAAATTTAATTAGTTAGCATTAATAATAGTTAGCAACTTACTTTACTTTAGCAATTGTTAAAGCAAATAAAGATGAGATTCTGGGTGGATGATGCACTAAAACCTTGATGGTGGGTAGAGTTGAATACATAATATTAATAGATGATTTTAGTTTATTCATGGAAATGTTTGGACTTAGAAACAGGACTTCCTCTTGGATGGATTACAATGTAAGCCTAAATGTTGGCAGATAATCTTTTAAAAAAATACACTTTTAAAATTTTTTTTTTTTTTTTATCTATCTTGACCGAACCCCAACTAAAATCTTGCTATTATTCCAAGGATTTCAGATAGAAAGGATTAAATTAATTGAATGTTAGAAGGCTTAGAGGCAACCTTCTAAAATTACCGTCTATCATTTAGGTTTAGGCCGATGCCTTTTCCTTTGTAGGATGGCTGGATTAATAATGTATTTGGTAATGTCTTGAATGTATTTATGACCTGTCAATTCTACCAGTAGAAGTTTATTGACTTTGATATGCGGTTTCAAATGCTCGTCTCTGACGGAAAATATCTGATGGGAACATTCCTAATGGGATGGGGAACATATTCATTTCTAACAATCACCGACATGATGGGGGAGGGGGGAGGCTCATTGTGGCTCATTGTGGCGTACTTCTGCCGGCCGAGAGCCCATGATGACATTAGATTAGATTAGCGGGGGCGAGAGGGAAACGCTGTTCGGCAGTTCCGACGACAGGCGATGAGAACCAAGATTCATCGCGTAATCCGAAGGGCGGACATGAAAGCCGCCATCACTGTATGACGTCTCGTTAAGTCTGCACTCCGGAGACAGGCGTTCCTACATCTTATCGCCTTGTTCATCGGCTGTAGCAAGGGATCGTCAGACACATCGCTTTCCCCCGTAATCCGGCTGAATATTCACGTCACGGAAGGCATTTTTAAATCATTAGCTGATTTGCCCCCTCAAGGGAAGCAATTAGTCCCACTCTTCATTCTTTATGGCGTAACTATTGACACATTTCTTTATATTTATACCTCAGCTGTAATTTTACTCAAAGAGTAAAATTATATACATATATACATTATATTTAGTTCTTTTTCACTCCCTTTCATGTAAAATTTTTAAAATATAGCAAGATGGCTTAAAATTTAACTCTCTTTCAGCTAAATTCCGAATATCTGATTATTCGTTGACAGAGAAAGAAAAGAAATTGAAACAAACGAAAGATAAGATCTAAAATATTACGTTTAAACTCAAAATTTGTTTCTCTGTTCTCAATATTTTTTAAACGAAAAGTGTATATTTTTGAGAACACATAATATTTTTATTTATAAATATTAATTTAGTTGTGGTTTATTATCCCNCGTTCTATAATTTTTATTTATAAATATTAATTTAGTTGTGGTTTATTATCCCACGTAAATTTTAAACAATTAATGCGATTTTTTATTTTATTCCCTCGTAATAATTTTTTAAAGTTAATGTGGGATAATAAACCACAACTTAATTAATATTTATAAATGAAAATAAAAAGTAAATAACGAGAGTCCATAAATAGCTAGACAATGTCAGCTCCTTCGAGTTTAAGACGTTGTATTCGTCTTTATCGTGGGTTAGGCTCTCGCTAGTGTGTTGGGAATTTAATAAGTTATCTAGCTTGTCCCGGTCGTGTAATGGAAACATACCGGCCCGGAAAGCAGGAGATCCAGGTTCGAGTCCTAGCTGGGACAGATAGATTTTTTATTCTATACCCTCGCATTAATTGTTCATAATATTTTTATTTTAACTATTTACGGATACCTCTACTCACAAAATAATTAAATATTAAAAAATCTATCTGGTATGAACTGTATAACTACGCCATTTCTGAGTATCGTTGTTGTGTGGATATTTACATGTTAAATTTTCATAAAGCGTAAAACAAATATTTCATTAATAGTAAAATATATGTTCAGTTTTATTAAATTAAAATTTACAGTTCAGAATTAACTCACCTCTGAATAATTAAATTTACTTTAACAATTATTCTAAAATATTTATTCAACGGATGATGTATATTATGAATAAACAAATCTTTGCCGAGTTTCATTAGGAAAATAATGAAATTGTACTATATGTAATATAGTAAATATTACATACAGTACAACCAAAAAAAAAACAACGCTATTCAATCACTCTTGATATTTCAAGTAAAACTCTACTCCAATGAGTCAGATTCCTGCCCTGTAGCTCAAGTCCTTTTACCGAATTTAAAACCTGCATGCCCAGTTTCATTAGGAAAAAATGAAAAATGTAGGAAGTTAACAGTCTCCTCTCACACACACATACAAATATATATATTCAAAGGAGAGTTTTTACTGTAAAGATTGTTGGTAGAGAATTTGTTTTGGTTCGTTCAAGGTCGGGGTAAGTTTAGATAGGTCCTTTCCAGGTAATTGGATAAGTTTGTTGAGGAATATATTGATTATCAATTATTTGTTATTCGAATATAAAAAAAAAAAAAAACTATCTACTAGAAGGTTGTTATCCTTCTGGCTAGTGGTACTCACTGTTCATGATGGTGATGATGTGATGTGAGTTGGTGCAGTTTTGTGCTGATGTGTGAATCTCTTGAAGAGGAGACCTGGGAGGCAATGGTGCAGGATTGGAGTCTGAGATCTATGTAAAGTGCTGGACATTGCAGGAGCACACATGTTGTGATTTATGTTCAAATGCACAGTTTTTGACCGTGGCAATTATTAGTAGAGAATTTGTTGTTGTCCGGTCAAGGTTGTAATAAATAGGCTAGAACGTTTTCTGTTCTGTATTTTAACAAAACATTAATTGTTGTTTATTGACCTTGACCGACCTTGACCCCAACAAAATTCTGTACTAATATGTATAAAACTTTTAAAGTCTTGGTATCTAGTATGTAGAATCGGTGAAAATGCTGAAAGAACTATTTAGTAAAATTATGTTATGAATAACTTCAAAAGCTAGCTTCATACCCTCACTGAAGTGAAATTAACACGTTTTTGTCAGTGAACCTGTCTGTAAAGGAAATAGCTGAAAATTTAAATATAAATTGTTATTTAAAAATGGGAGTTAGCAGTATGCAAATAAATTGTAAATTAATAAACGAGACGGTGAAGGGCCATCGTGAAACACCTAAATAGACAATCAGTGGGAGTTTGCAAAGCGACGGAATTAGCGGGGGATAGAAAACCACTTTAGAGGCGTTTTAAGTTTCTCTCCAAGGAGGTATAATTCCGCAAATTTGATTCTCCTCGGAGTCAATTAGGGGGCAAATTTACATTATAATCAAAGGGAAGGGGGTGAGAGAGTCCCCCCCCCCCGCGCTCCCCAGGGCGGGAAATAAATTGTCCGGAAATAAAGTTATTATTTCTTTATTCATGAGGGCGGAGTTGGAGGTTAACGAATCGCCTTCTTATAATTGTCCTCTTCTTACCTGTCGGCCAGGCGTCACTATCACTCAATCACTCTCTCGCTCTCTCTCCCTCGCTCTCGCTCTCTCTCTCTCTCTCTCTCTCTCTCTCTCTCTCTCTCTCTCTCTCTCTCTCTCTCTCTCTCTCTCTCTCTCTCTCTCTCTC
>KZ808699.1:98673-109639 GCA_000696205.2 Oncopeltus fasciatus | reverse complement strand
ATCAGGAGGCAGAACGATGAAGGGGGAGTTTTTTAATGGTGTATCAATCTTTGGTCATTAACGCCAGGGAAATATTTTTAGAAGCGGGAAGAATAATTTATTAGCGATAGGTTATGGTGAGGTATGATGAATTGTTAATGCGAATAGTTATTATGTGGATAGACATAGTAATTTCCTCGTACTAGAACACTATGAAGTTTATAAGAAAGAAAAAATTGAGAGAGAATGGAAAAGAAGCATACTGAAAATGCATCTAGGTAAGATTTAATAGCCTGCCCTTAATTTGTGAAGTTTAATTTGTCCAGACTTTGATACTTGCCACAGTTCATATTGAAAAAAGTCCATGTAAAGATCCGTTCAATCATTACTTAAACTATCTACCCGACCACAAGTACATACAAATTCTATATTTAACTAAACTTTTCATACAGCATATAGACAGATACTGACTTTATTTGGAGGAAACAGTAGAGTCCAGCCAATCTACAAAACCCTTCTCCCATATCACAATTGCACTTATTAAATGTACTATGATCCATCTACAAATAAGCTGTAGCTGAACAGTAGAGTCCAGCCAATCAACAAATCCCTTCTCCCATATCACATTTGCACTTTTTAAATGTACAATGACCCTTCTACAAATAAGCTGTAGCTCAACCAACAGTAGTCCGGCCAATTTACAAATCCCTTCTCCCATATCACATTTGCCTTTACCAAATGTACAATGACCCGTCTACAAATAAGCTGTAGCTGAACAGTAGAGTCCAGCCAATCTACAAATCCCTATTCCCATATCACATTTGCCTTTACTAAAAGTACAATGACCCTTCTACAAATAAGCTGTAGCTCAACCAACAGTAGTCCAGCCAATTTACAAATCCCTTCTCCCATATCACATTTGCCTTTACCAAATGTGCAATGACCCGTCTACAAATAAGCTGTAGCTCAACAGTAGAGTCCAGCCAATCTACAAACCCTTCTCCCATATCACATTTGCCTTTACTAAATGTACAATGACCCTTCTACAAATAAGCTGTAGCTGAACAGTAGAGTCCAGCCAATCTACAAAACCCTTCTCCCATATCACATTTGCCTTTACTAAATGTACAATGACCCTTCTACAAATAAGCTGTAGCTCAACAAAATGCTACGTACACTGGAATCCATCAGTTTGCGAGTCGCTGAGCCTCCTCGGAGCTATTCCACTCACGCGCCATCTTCCGAAGGGGCTTGCGACCACAAACAGACACACAGGCAAACAATTAGGAGCCGGCTCTCTTCATTAGGATACTTTTTCAGCGAGTTTTTTCTCGTCTGGATCGTGCGCTGCCTCCAGCTTTGAAGCTCCGCTCTCGTTTCGGCAAATTGTCTGTGTTTTTGTTGACCTCTCTGGTATGGCTGACAATAGTAATTCTTAGTTTTCACAAACTTCTCACGTCAGCCTCTAATTAAAATTTTTTAATTGATTATTTGAGAGCCTCCTCTCTCTCTCTCTCTCTCTCTCTCTCACTCACTCTCTCTCTCTCTCACTCCTTCTCTCTCGCTCTCTCTCTCACTCTCTCTCTCTCTCATTCTGCCCTCCCATCTCTTAGCCTCTCTCACTCCCCCCTATCTCTCTCTTACTCTCTCCCTATCACTCTCTCACTCCTCCCCTTTAACTCTATCTATCTCTCTCTCTTTCTCCCCTCCCATCTCTTAGACTCTCTCATTCCGCCTCTATCCCTCTCATACTCCCTCCCTATCACTCTCTCACTCCCCCCTCTAACTCTTTCACTCTCTCTCTCTCTCCTGTCCGTTCTTCCTTCACTCTTTGTGCACTTTTTGAACCTTTAAAGCGCTAAATTATCAAAATTCAAACAATAAAGATTAGGATAAGCCAAGGTTCATTGAATATATTGTTAGTTTTTCTTACCCATAGAGCGATAATTGAATGTTTTTCTCCAAAAACATTTTTATAATATCTCGACCACCAAAAACCAAGTGATATATAGAAAATTAAGAGGCCTTCTTTTATTGTTGCTGGTAGTGAATTCGATCGTAATTAAGGTAATCAAATAATATCAAATACTTCAGACTTTGTATATATTTTTTCGTTTAATTGCTGAGCGCTTTTATACTTAGTGATTCCATCACCGGAACTTTTAGTCAACTAGTGCATCTAAAGCTAGAGGTGACTCAGCACCGAAGAAAAGAATCACTGTTTCTGAAAGCACTCAGGAATTAGAGAAAAAAATATATATTAAAAATGCGAAGAATTGAATATTATTTGATTACCCTAATTAAAGGGGGTTTATATGTCATTTAATTGGGAGAAATCGAGTTATTAAAAAAATCTTTAGTATAGATCAATATATAATAAGTAAAAATAAAATAAAAAAACTCAGGTATACAAAACTAGGCCGTATTAGAAAAAATAGTTTTCATTATAAATTGTTATTAAAGTAAATATTTTTTACAGTTGATTTTGTAGGACCGGATGCTTTGTGTTGTACTTATGGCATGGTCCGACCTCAGAGATCTCAACCTGTCTTACGCAGTCAAAGTCACATTCACATGCAGGATCAGGTAGTTCTTCCAGAAGCAAGGTGGTCGATTCTGGTCAAATCCCTTATTAACCTTGAACGACCTCTGATTTTCCGTAAGAATTTGCTCCTGCTGACTAACCTCATCAATCCTGGAGTCAAAGTCATTTTCCATTTTCAGGGCTACGTCAGAACGGTCCTCCCTTCAGAAAGATGTAGTATTGACTTCCTTCCAGTGCACAAATGCCACGGCTACAACACACCCTGATGATGACTTTGGGAACTACTAACTCAGAAAGACTAGAAGTACCGGCTTTCGGAATCAGATTCTTACACCAAATGAGGTGTTTTGCAAATTTCTTGCCAAAAATTAGATGCAATATATATCTATATATATAAAACATGTGTATATGACAGTGTTTATCAGACATTAAGTAGGATAAATAAGTTAGGAAATATATTACCCATGCAAATGTGCAGATAATATTTGGGATGTACGAATATTTCGCAATGTGCATCTTTTATTAACCATTTACAGAAATAATTTTTACAGTATTTACAATTCCAATGCCTAAACAATAAGGACAACATCCAAGAATGTAGTTGAAATCCATTGAGTTCCTTTTAGGATTTTCTGGATAGGCTACATCCGAAATTAGTTGAGAATAGGTATCTTATAAATTGAAATGTGTGTTTTACAGAAATATTTTATAATATGAAGGAGAACTTAGAAATAAAGACATAGGACACCATCTCTCTTAGCTACTTCTATATTGAACTTTTCTACATTTCATTTTTTTTGTTTTAGTTTTTCTGAATGGGTTTTTGTACAATGACTTTAATAGAGTATGTTAGGTTGAGATAATAGAATTTTTATTTTTTTGCAATTTCGTAATATAAATGTTTTTTGTTGTTTTGTTTTGTCCTTGACATAGGAGGCATTAGAACTTAACAGAGAATTTTGGACAAAATAGGTTCTTCCCCACCCCTCCTCTAAATTTTCACTATATCCGACACCGTTTGTTCCGGCGGGACCTTAAGATGACTCCCCACCCATTTAGGCCTTCTTCAAGGCCCCCTCCACCCTCTCCTTGAGCAAGTTTTATTGGTTTCTTTTTCAGAGAGAGAGAGAGGAGATATTAAAATGTAAATGTCCCCTCCACATGAAAGCTCTAATCTGCAATTCTTTGTCGTCCCTCCCTCAAGCTGTAGGCTTGTGTAATTACAATAGAATTGAAGAGGACTTCTTTCTTCCAGATGGCGCTCGGTCTGAATTATTTACAAACTCCCTAACCTCTAAAATGGTTTTAGGGGGAAAAAATCCTTATTCACTTTACAAAGTATTCTATGGTAAATTTGTTTCATTTAAACAAAGTACAATCTTATAAAAAATTTTGAATAGGCAGTAAAAGACTTTTTAAAATAATTTTCAACTATCTTCCTACTGTAGAGCATAGTCCCTTGTAATTTATATTCTCAGTTACAGAACAGTCAAGAAATATATATTAACTTGAACGCATTTTTCTTCATTGATTTTTATACTCCATTTGCCAAACAATGGTGTGATTTTTTCGAGGTGATCTTGAAGGTTTTTAGAAGCAGTTTTAGGATCCGGATGGGAGGATAGGATAGCTTTGTCGTCCACAAATAGAGCTAAGAGGGTACTTGGATAGGAAGGGTTGTCAGCAGTGTACATGATAAATAGGATAGGTCCAAGCATACTACCTTGAGAAACTCCCTCTTTCACTTGGTAGAAATCGGAGTAACCTAATCCTTGCCGAACCCTAAAGAAACGGTTGGATATGTAATACTTAAGGATAAGGCAAGTGTTACTAGAAAGTATGGATTTCAGTTTAAACAGAAGATCACTGTGCCAGACTCTATCAAATGATTGGGAAACATCCAAAAAAGCTCCTGGGCAGTACTCTTTGCGCTCAATGGAAGAAGAAATGTAGTCTACATAGAATTTAATTAGTTTCATTCCAATAAAACCTATTGTTACTATTAAGTATCAAATTATCTATGACTAAAATTATAGTAACAAAAATATAGTAATAAGTATAGTAATAACAAAAAATGTCCATTTACAAGAAAAGTACTAGACAGTGTTTTGAAGAGCCTAAATGTTGAATCTACGCCGATTTATTTATATTTCGCTCCAGCTTAATAAAACAATCCAAAATAATAGCTTTTTATTTAATTTTAATTCTGACTTTTATAAAATTTGACTCATCATGTTAAAAATAAATGTAAAATATTCAATAATATATGGTGAATATTTAAACTATCCGATTTCAGCGATAACCAGAGCACAATTAAACTTAGGGAAATTGTTTTTATTTTTAGTATAATCTGAAGTTTTCGACAGGTAGGGACTAATTTTCGTTGTTTTTTTTTAATTTAATTTATTTTTTTAGCAAAATTATTTTGAGAAAACTTATTTTAAAGAGTATAGATTTGATATATTTGCTTGCATGGAATAATACCATAGTAAAAAAGTTGACAACTATATGTTATTAATTAAAGTAAAAGTCAACTAAGCTACTCAACACCTACACTTACTTATAAGAAAATATAAAATTGACGAAATAAAATTATAGTATATATCATAAAACTTTGAACAATGTAATTTTACGAATTAATATGAGCAAATAATTAAAAATTAATTCAAATAGTCTAATTTAATATATAAACTTCAACTAAAACAAAATAAATTCATCTAAACCGAAAAAAAAAAATCATTATTCTAAGACTGAAGTACTTCAAATCACACAAATATAACCGTTTTTTAACATTACAATTTTACACACACACGCACATATTTAAAGGTGCTATATTTTCCTTTTTTTTTTTTCATTCACTATGAATATTTTAGCTTAGGGCAATTAATATACATAATTTAGGCGTTCTAATATCTCATTACTTTCTCTCTTGAAGAGGGGGTATTAAATGCTTCTCAAAATACTGTCCAATATATCTATATTGGATTTCTTAAGTTCTATTGGCTTATATATATCTATATAAGCCAATAGAACTTAAGAAAAATATAACCTCTAATTTCGACAATGAGCTGCACAAAATATCTTATTTTTCACAAATTTGCTACACCTTTCCTTCCTGAAATCAAACCTAGCATCAAGAATACATTTATTTTCCTCGAGCCATATTGATTATGGCTTTTTAAATTTATAGCATCAAATAACCTTACAGTTATAGACTGTTCATTTTCTGGCTAGAACATATCTCTTTTAGATTAATTAACGGCTTGTTCATAATTATTAAAAATCAATTAATTTTAGTATATGATATGAAAATAAATATTTAATGAACTACTTTGTTTTATTGACTAATCGAAAAATATGCAGTATAAATTTCAAAAATATTTTTAACAAATAACACTTTTTATACCACCCATTCAATGCTTTAAGGTCAACGAGAAGAAGATTTCTGCAGATAGCCAGCCTATTTTAAGCATCTAGGGTAGTACCCAGAATTTATTTTTCTCTATATAAAGCATGCAGAGAGAAGTGTCGAACCCGCAGCAACAAAATAGAGAGAGCCCGACAGTACCTTTCATATATGCCAGCAACAAAAATAAAACATTTAACAGAAGAAAATTTGTTGGGGTTCGGTCAAGGTTGATCTGAAAAAATACAATTTTAAAACAAAGTGTATTTTTTATAATCTTTCGGCGTTTCAGCTTACATTGTAAGCCATTTTCTGGGCTATTATGATAGTGAGAGGGGACGTGTTGTCACCTGGATCAATTGTTCACAGTGATCAACTACGTGAAATACATTTTTATTAATTGTATTTTCTTTGGATCAACCATGAACGAATCCCAAAAAATTCTGATAATCTTTACGGTCAAAAACTCTCCCTTTAAAATTATAATATTTAATAAGTTTGTATGCTGAGGAAATCGCTTAGTTTGCAGATTTCCTGCTTAACGAACTATTTTCTCAAAGCTTTTCTTAGATCGTAACTTATAAAAAGCTTTGGCATTTTTTCCGTAACTGAGGAATAAGTGAAGGGAAAATGTATTTGTGAATTTCCCCAGAAGAAGGGAAATTTGTAAGAATTACTGGTTGCGACGCCCAGTCGTTACTTAAGGGGATGTTTGCCCGGTGAGTCAACATTCACCCCTAATGGAGTTTGTAGAGGGGTGTGGTTTTCTTTCGGCACAATGTCAACTGGCTTATCAAACAATGTTACAGTTTTAAAAGAATTAATTTTATTCGGTTAGGACGGCTTAAAAAAAAAAAAAAATTGTTTCGAGAAATAGGGTTCAAGTGGATGTCTGCACGTTTTCTGAAATAATAACTGTCAAATAATCAAGTGGAATTTGTAATTATCTTTGCTAACTTAATAAAATTATAAAAATAATAATAGCTGTCAGTTCATTACTAGACTCACGTCTGAATGATTCCTGGGCTCTGAAGATGAGACATTGAGTCACAAAAGCGGTCAGCTTTAATTTAATATATTCCTTGTAGAGCAAAGCTTAGCAGTTTTATTCCTTGTACTAGTATAGCTTCGCCCCAGTCCACTGAAAAAAAAATCTTGTATTAAAATTGTATTTTATTTAGGAATCATTGATTAGAAACTGTCAAATAATACTTGTACCTGGTTCAATATGAGTAGTCATATAAGGTGACAATGTGGCTGCTATTCTCTTAACAGTTAACTGTGTTTGGAGTTCGCTAAAAGTATCATAATATTTACACGTATAAAATAAATTTACATAAGCTAATGAAGACGTTCAAACACTCGGCTACACCCAAAAAAAATGTAGTAATTATTCAGGGTATTAAAGGAAAATATATAATGAAAGCCTAAAAATTAAGAAAATTCAAAGAGAATAATAGGTACTCTCAATTAGCTGACCAAAATACAATTTAAAAAATATTTATTGTTTGAAATTCTATTTTTTGAACCAACCTTGACCAAACCCCAACAAAAACAAAATCTAATAATAATTTTTTTGGATCAAAAACTCTTCATTAGAAAAAAAAAAAATTCAATTTTTTCACGGGTATTGATTAGCCCAGGAGGTTCAATGTTTTTCTTCGTTTGTATTTCTAATGGTTCAGAAGATTCTGGATGTGCTACTGAAAATACCCAGCTCTTATTGGATACCAGCCTTCATTGAGTGGGAAAATGTAAGAATTGGAAGGTCATAGATATTAAAATAGTGATGGAAATAATTCAGACGAATATATTCGCTAATAACTATTATAATTATCATATGATTATTTTTAATCAATTAAACTAATCAATAATTCCAACTGAGATATAGAACTTGTCTGGAACCCTTGACGGTACGTAAAACCTCCACATCAGCCTGGATTATAGGTGGAAAATTGCGCGCACCGTGAGATTTATTTACGAAATCTTGAGGATATGGAACTTACGATCTATTAAAAGGGCTTAAGAGAATTTTAAAATTGTCTTTCTTTAAGGTTAAATTAAAAATAAAAAAAATAATTAATTTTTAGATTAGGTTGTTAATTTTAATTAAAATTGACTATTATAACTATTCCTTATTTTTAATATTAACATTATTGCTAAATTCAACACAACATTTTTCTATTGTGTAATTTGGCAAGTTTTGTTTCACCATTTGAGACATCTTACATTAAATGAAATCCCTCGAAAAGAAACATAAATGGGGCCTGAGGATTTGACCGCACAACATTTAAAATGAAACATTTTTTTTACTTGGTAATCACATTATGCGCCATTAGTAATTTTTACTTCATACGTCCAGACGGGATACGACAAAGTGTAGAAATAACGTCTGTAACTTTTTTTCATAAATCTGTTTGTAGATTTCCTTACAGTCCCGTTTCATTTTCTTGAAACTGGAGGGATAAAATCTCAAAAGCGAGAAAAAAGGGGGCTTTGTTCAACAGTAGTCAGTGGCGAGAGAAGAAGGGTGGGAGAGGGCGAGACAGAGACAGTGATAGAGAGATTTACATTGAGGAAGTGGAAAAGCAAGAGGTTAGAAAAAAGAGGAGAAGACCGACAGACAAAGAGAGGGGGTAAGTCGGAGGGGAGACAGATAGGGGGGGGGGAGTCCTGCCAATCAGAGAGCATAGCGTGTCTTCGGCTAATTCGCAGCCCTCATAGCTGTGAGGCACGAAAGTATCTCATCTGGAGTGGGCCCGCTATATCCGTACAATTAGATCTCTCGAGCCAGCCACGCTCGCCGCCATCTTGAGAGCAGGCCACTCTCAAGAGGGGAGATTTGAGGAAAGTCGCTCTTGACGTTTCCTCGGACTACTTTCCTCCAGGATTGGGAAAATGACTTGTAAGGAAAAGAGGACTTCAGTCGGATATTTCTCTCTTCGACACAGTTATAGCATTCACTTGTTTCGGCTTTTTACTTAGCAGATATCTTCGTTCAAGATACATTTCGAATAGTTGCAAGGAGAAAAATAGTAAAATAAGGTACCTGGTATGTATAGTCTTCAATAGTTCACCATCAGGAGGCAGAACGATGAACCCTTAAGGAAACGTTCTGGCAGTTAGTGATGGATTGCGTGGTAGTGGGACTTCTCTGGCAGTATAAAATAAAATGGCTTTCCGGATGGCTCAGATCCGTAAGTCAACTAGTGAAAACTCATCGAAGAGAGTAAAGTCTTGTAGGAAGTCCTAGGTCCTCTATGGTTAACTTGATTTCGGAGTAGGACCAATCACTCTTTAAAACTCTCATTTCGGTTACAAATGACTGTATGAGTGTGCTGGTGAGATAAATGGATCTACAATAGGACATTGTTGGAATTTATGTATACTAACTAATATATATTATAATAAAATGTACATGGATTCATATATAAATTTGAGAGTGTTTTTCTTTGAATGAAATGGTAAGAATGTGGGTGGTTGGAGTGTTTAGAGAGAGATCAAAGAGAAATTTTTGTTATTGTCTCCTTTATTGTTAGAGTCTAGAAAAAAATTTGGCATTCAATATTTTTTTTTTAAATTATCATCAAAGATTAACGATCTCAAGAAGAATTTACAAGGGTAAATTTTTGGGGCGCTGTCTTGCCCGATAAATGCCATTTGTGACTTGCAGCCCTAATACTAAATGTTCGAGTCCTACCCTCAGCAGGGTTTTAGCTAAAAATAGAAGCGAGTCCCATACTATTAAGGATTGAGTGGTTACCTGTAGATAGCTCCTCCCTCTATGACCTACATGACAGCTATTTTTTCTACACTTCACTACTGTTGTACTTAACATATATCGTGTGTGTGTGTGTGTGTGTGTGTAGAGAGAGAGTTAGTATGTGGTGGTTGAAGTATACATGATTTATTTACATTAAATGCACACGAAGGATATTTTAACCATATTGAACATCGGTACTGCTAAATTCACTCTACATTTCCTTCACTGTGTATATTTTTTTATAAAATTCATTATCTATTTTAATTTATTAATCGTTTATTTAAGAAATCTACAGATATATTCTTAAAATTTTACTTAATCTTCCAAAGTAAATCGGCTTCCACTAATAGTATGACATTTGCCTGGTTTTGAATATTTCTATGCGAATGTGTATCATTCATAAATACATGAATATACATTTTACACTCACTAGTTAAGAATTTTTTTTTCTTTATCAAACACATACGTGATAATCTTTACACCATTTTTACATATATTAATTTTTTTTTAATTATTATATCTTTATACTATTATATTTACAAT
The DNA here is from genome assembly GCA_000696205.2 of Oncopeltus fasciatus. Classification (NCBI taxonomy): domain Eukaryota; kingdom Metazoa; phylum Arthropoda; class Insecta; order Hemiptera; family Lygaeidae; genus Oncopeltus; species Oncopeltus fasciatus. The sequence goes on along the minus strand of KZ808699.1, from coordinate 99,403 downwards.
AAATTCCCGATTCCTAAAAGGCGTATTTTACTGAAATAAACATTGATTACCAACGGAGTGAGTGGCTTCTTTGGTCTGTTTGATTATCTTGAATTATTTAGAAATATTGGAAAGTGTAGGTCGGAGCAGGTCACCACTGGGTCATACCACTTTTTATTTATTTATTTTTTTTATCTACACCAACTACTGATGCTTCGTCATTTACCTGCAAATATTTCCTGCATAAGACGAAATAAATAAATAGATATTTAAGATTGCCAGGAATATTGATAATTATTGACACCATCAGATATGTTAGTCACTTGTCCTGTTATCCTTCTTCACATTGAACCATATTCCCCCTTATAGTGGTAAAAGTGTTTACACAAAGGATATAAAATTCCTCCATTAGAACTATTTATAATAATTGATTTCAATCGTACAGGGGGTAGGAGAGTTTTTTTTTTCTAGCTTCCTGTACGAATAATGAAATGTGGGATTACATTATCATCATGATTTTTATAATTATGATCGTTAATATGTGGCTGAATAAAATATTTATTGCTTGAACTTTTAAAGCACGGCTAACGGGTCTATCAGACCTTGGTTAATTGAATAGGGAACGACTATGATAACTAAAAATTAATTTCTAGCACAGAAGTAAGCGAATTTCCGTTTTACGAAATCAGGACGCAAAAAATGCTATATTGAAAAAATTAAATAATGGTACGTCCAAAATTATATATATATA
>KZ808698.1:143519-166250 GCA_000696205.2 Oncopeltus fasciatus | reverse complement strand
AGTGTTCTGTGCTCATTTAGAAATTGCCTTTAAAGGTATAATAGAAGAAATATTTGTTTAAAATAGGACTTTTAAAATAGGTAATTAAAAATACAACTTTTAAAAAAGTACAATTTTGTGTAAAATTACTGAGTAGACCATGACTTGGCAAAAATTTTACTACTTGATCAGTTTAAATCATATTCATAGGAAAATCAGATATTTTATTAACAGTATTCCACTATTAGTTAATTGTTTTTATTAAAATGCATTTTCTATAGTTTTTGCTTATAAACTTCTTTAAAAATTTCGAATCTCATTCAAAGGCAAGAGGGTTAGAATAAGCAGAACTATTTTATTATTGTTCTATTTTATTATATTCACAATAGTTTATAATCGTATTGTCAAAAGAAAAGTCCTACTTTTGTTTATAATATTAGGTTCAGTGTTTAAATTTATTAAACAGTGCATTTTGCCAAAACATTTTACTTTAAAATATCCATGAAATAATAGCATATTGAGATTTAACATTTAGAATAATGTATTAAAATTTGAATTAATCCCAATTTGATTTTGTCTAAACTTTTGTCTAAACACTTTGTCTAAACTTCACATATTATATTCAGTGCCATGGAGATAAAGATTATGCCAATGGTTGGGGCCCCAGGCTAGCTCAGAGGATCCGTACGGGTCTTGCAATCCTGACGCCACGGGTTCAAATCCCGCCCAGGTCAATCTTTTATTTATAAATAGAAGCTTGTCCTGAGCCATGGGTGTTTAAAATGGGGTGGCAACCTGTAGATAGCCCCTCCCTCCAATGACCCTAAGTGGTTGCAAGGGAGGCTAACACAGAAAAAAAAAAAAAAACACCAATGGCACTTATCTAAATATGTTCTCTACAAATTGTTCCATGGGTAGGAGAAAATTCCTCAGAGTCTGAATAATGTGCTCCTTATTCTATATGTAAAATATTAAGAATTAAATATGACATGTTTTTTTTTTTTTCCAGCAGAGTACAGTTTCCGTTCCCTAAATGAAATAGAAAGTCAATGAACATAGATACCCACATGACCTCTAGCTCAGATCACAAAAATGTATGCGAAAATTGGTCGTCGGGACCAAACAAACAGTAAAATATAAATAAATATTGGAATTTTGTTAAATAAATATAAAACATACATAAATTACAATTTTAAGTTATTTTTTATTTCTGAGTATAGCTAAGGAGTTGAACATATGACCGATTATTTGAATTTGAATTTTCACGATCATTAAGATATAGTCATTAAAACTAGGCAGCAAAATGTTAGAATCTAATAAATAAATGAGTGTGTGTTTGACATCACACAAGTTAAATAAAGAGTGGTCAATTTCATTGATATTAATGAAAATTGGTATTTCTCTTGCATGGAAACATAATGGCAGAATTCTTTTGAGAATTACCGAACTACTTTGAAGGGAGGATTAACTGAAATGGCAAATGTTGGTAAGAAAGCTTTTTCGTGACATTAAACAGACATCTGTGTAGGTTAACTGTATGACACTAATACATATTTTTTTAATTGTTAAATGAAATATGTTACTTATTTGAATCGTACAGGGAGATGTAAAATCTCTACTTCCCCGGCTGGGGTAGTAAGAGTTTTTTTTAGCTCCCTGTACCATTCAGATAAATAATGAAATTTGGGATTACTTTACCACAATTATCATCATGATTTGAAAAATTTTACTTTTTACACAGTGAAAGTTAGCATTTAGAAGCAGGAGTTTAATTGGCAAGTAAGTAATTAAAATAAAAACTGGGGTTGTAATTGTGAAAAAACTGACGAATGATGATAGAAGTTTTACTAATTTAGAAAGTACTTACACAGATTTGCATTATATTTAATACTGAGAAATTCGCTTTGTTTACCCAGTTTCTTTAAGATGTCATTTATTTACGGTAGAATTTCAAATATTCATTGAAGCCTCTTTGCTTTTTCTTCTTATTCCTTTGACAATGTGGACCCTCTGAATACGTTACTAACCTCAACAAAAATAAATATTAGTAAAAGCCAATTGCTTTGCTTACATAGGTTTATAAAAGAATACACTCTCCATGAACATAAAAAATAAGAAAAAAGAAAAGAATACATTACCTTCTGTGGTTTACAACAATAGTTTAGTAACGCTTTCTGATTGTGCAGCAATGTGTGTTTTCTAGTAATCATTTTTGCTGACATCTTTTTTTATTTATGTAAATTTATATTTATTTACTTCCTATATTAAAATAAGGACCATTTCTCAATTCCATTCCATCTTTTAATTTTTCAGTTCTTGATGAAGGAAATACATTTTTCTGTATTGCTAAAATTAGTAAAACGTTTTTATCCTTAATCAAAGAACGGAGTATATTGTTAAAAGATATATTTTTTTTAAATATTCTAGATTCAAAATTTTAAACGGAAACTAATATTTAATTCATTTTTTGTGTTTAAAAATTAATTAACAGCGTGACATTCTTTCCCTCGACATTGGATTTACGAACCAACTTTATACTTTGGCGGCTCGAGCAGACTTAATCATAACCCAAGTGGAAATTTTCGTAGGCCTTTATCTCCTTAAAACTTTATTTCGTTTCTTACTAATCGAATTTGTAAAAGTTAATTAATTGAAGAAATTAATTACAGTAATCTAAAATAAGATCTTGCTCACAATCTGGAAAAACTGTTTACTAAGGGCGTAAAGTTTTGATAAGTCTAGCAAATTTATTAAGCAAAGATGCTCTTTTAATTTAGTAAGATAAATTATCTTAGCCCCCCACTAAATTTCCTATCCAGGCGCTAAATCCAGCCAAATCCCCTGTCAAGTATTTAGTTAGTTTATTCACTTCATTGTTTTGTTTATTTCATTTCTTTTAGCTGTTTAGTTAAAAAACATTTTTACGCACAGAATGGTTTTGCCCATCTGTGTTATTGAAAATTGGATGACCATTTTTGAAGTGCACGAACTCCGCCAAACTCTTCCTGAGATACGTACTTTAAATTTTGAAACAGCTCTAATGACTAAATTTACCATATTTTAATTTACACATTCCTTCCATACAGGGTTTTTTTTTTTTCTTTTACTGTGTTATTCTCCCTTGCAACCACTTAGGGTCATTGGAGGGAGGGACTATCTACAGGTTGCCAGCCCATTCTAAACACCCATGGCTCAAGGACAAGCTTCTATATTATAAATAAAAGATTGACCTTGGCGGGATTTGAACCCGTGGCGTCAGGATTGCGAGACCCCCATACAGGGTTGAAAGCCAGATTATACGATGAAAAATCGATACTTCATATATATATATATATATATATCATTCCAATTCTCCGACCTATTTAAGGCTCGTTATTGTTCTAGAGATTTACGGTGAAATTTTATAATTTTGCTGTGCAGGGGGCTATTTGTTTGGGCCTATGTTTCACAGCCATACGTTATTACTAGCCTTATGAATTACCCTTAGATTAGGCCTTTCTCGCCTTAATTATTTGCACTCTATCATGGAACCATTCTTCAAGATTAGTGAGTAGAGATCTTCGTTCCAGCTTCCTTGTATCTTTTCTGATCAAAAAGACTAGATGATCTATTATGGCTGACCATTATATTGAATAGCTCACTTGTCATGCTCGGTTGGATGGTTTAATGGTTTTTTGGATGGTGAATGGATTAAATAAAATGTCTTATAAATGCCATAAAATGTATCATGCCTTCTATTATCCGTCTTCATTGGTTTCTTCAAACCATCTTTGCAGACAGTTTTTGAAGAAACCAATGAAGACGGATAATAAAATGTATGATAGTTCTATATTCATTGGTAGTGATAATAACCCTTTGGATTATTTAGCTTTTACAGAAGCCTTCGGATCCAGCCTTTTTAATACTTAGTATATTTGCCCGAGAGCGAAAAACCACTACTGAAATACAGATAAGAACAGCTCACTCTCAGCTATTATGTTCCATTCTGTCCTCACCCACACACCCGCTCAATAAAGAACTAGGGTTATGGACCCTGAGAAATTGTCGGCTGAAAAGGGAATACTTGATAAGCCGAGTGTGAGACATTTCAAGTAATCCTAACATCATTGAGCCCGATATTTAAGCTGATAACCTACTTTAAAGAGAGCCATGCGCCTTGCGCCCACTACACATGAACTTGTGAAGCAATTTTATCTTAAAGTGATTTGTTATCATAAATATAAACTTGATTACCAGCAATTAATGAGACTCTAAATATACAAGCACATCGTATATTTAGCACATCGTACACTGAAATAATTTTAATAGACTCCTTATCCTCATGGCTGTTCTTGTCTCACCCAATACAAAGATTCATTTAAAATGAGCAATAGAGGAAATATAGAAAAGACGGATCCCTTAGGTCTCCAGTTTCTACAACATCAATGGCACAAGGAAGATAGACTAAGCTGCAGATGAAGCCTGCAACAATATCTTTCCAATTTCTATACGTAAAGACAAGAATTNATACGAGTTGTGGGAAGAACTGAGATCTCAAACTCTACATACATTTGTAGTGAAGTGTCAGTGACATGTGAGTGCAGTTTCAGCTCGAATCGTCGCGAGGATCACATCTATACAGTGAGTAAAGCGAACTACTTATGTAGCCGTTATCCTTAGCACTGGGGTCGACAGGGGAAGACCTGTCCGGCCCCCACCTCGCCGCGCTAAGCTCTCATAGCCTCCCTTATCTCTCTGCCTGTAGAGTAGGAGCTTTCGTTCGAGACTCTTAACCCAGCGTTACAGGTTCGAGACCAGGCCACTCTACTACTTTTTTTTTCCCTCTTGTATAAATTAATGATTATGAATGGTGGGAGGCAATTTATTATCATCAGGTGATTGCTAGTGGAGGGCGAAAAGGGAAGCGTCGTGGTGCACCCATGACCCCTCCTAAAGACAAGAGGCGTCATTCCGCGCAGTAGCGCACCTTTACAGGAAAGAGATCAATTACAGCCACGACCCAGCACCTCTCAAGGAGTGACCGTCCCACCCCAAGCCAACGAAATGACAGACAGGAATGAAAACCTTTCACCCTTTACAACAGTGAACCCTTTTCAACCTCTTCAAAACATTACTGGAGAAGAGATGGAAACCGCCACCCAACGTATAACCCGACCACCTCCCATTTTTGTCAGAAACGTACAAAATTTTCGTTTAATGTGAATTCAACTTGATGAGCGAGTCGGCCGCGAGAGATACACTTTTGTCAATCATCAGCATGAAACCAAAATAATGCCAGATAGCCTTGACACCTACAGAGGTATAGTGAGCTATCTGAAAGAGACAAACGTCCAACCTACCAGCCCAAACAAGAAGAACCTCTTCCTCAATGACAGCCTCCCAGGGGAGAGCGACCGGCCATCTCTCATGTTCCTCGTCCGTTAATATCAAATGATATCCAATCCATACTGCACTCATTTTTCTCGGAATTCCGCGCCCTCATCACTCCTCTCCTAAACCTACTGTCAGCGGTAGTCTCTAATATGACTCCCTCGTCTGGCAGTAAATGAACTCCTACTCCTCTAGACCCTTTTCTGTTCTCCTTTGCATTCAAACACATACAAACGAACTCAAACTAACTCTAGAAGACAAATGTATAGACGTACTCTTACTTACTGAAACACGACTAACAAAAAATAAAAAACTCAACATACCAGGCTATACAACTTACCGAACTGATCACCCAGACGGACGAGCTCATGGTGGAACTGCGCTCCTTATTCGCACTTCCTATACTCATCATTTAATACCTTCCACTCCTACAGACTCGCTCCAATCCACTTCAGTGTCCATCAATACTTCCACTTCCCCAATTACCTTTTCTGCAGTATATTGCCCTCCTAACAAATCTATCACCTCAGGCCAATTTCAAGAGCATTTTAAATCCCTAGGTTCCCGTTTCCTTTCTGGCGGAGATTATAATGCGAAACATCTGCAGTGGGGCACTAGAACGACCAACTCCCGTGGCCGTGCTCTGTATAATGCTATCTCCTCTCACAATCTCTCTACTCTAAGTCCGTCCTCTCCCACCTATTGGCCCACCGATGTAAACCGTCTACCTGACATCCTAGATTTTTTCATATGTAAAAATCTTATTACCTACCATCACTCTGTAAAAACATTAAATGAACTTTCCTCTGACCACAACCCTGTCTTCCTCACACTGTCTCTCACACCTATCCCTAGACAATTGCCACCAACCTTAATAAGTGGTCCCATTGACTGGCCACTTTTTAGAACTCTCCTAGAAGAGTCACTTGACCTCGGAATCTCCTTAAAAACCTCTGAAGAGCTGGATGATGCTGTCCAGTTCTTTACTATAAAGATTCAGCAATGTCTTTGGAAGGCTAACTTAAAACCCACCAGCACCCGCTCCACTGTAAATTCAGCTGAACCCCTCCCTGATTACATTAAAAACCTCATACAAGCTAAGCGGCAAGCTCGAGCCCTGTTCCAGAGGTACAGACATCCCTCAGATCGTAGGGAGTTTAACCAGCTATCTCGTCTCGTAAAGCAAAAACTAGGTGCTTTACGAAATAAGGCATTTAATGCCTACCTGTCTAGCCTCTCAAAAGGAGACAAATCCCTCTGGACTGCTACTCGCAGGATTCTAAAGTATCATGAACCTTCTGCCCCCTTACGTCGAGAAGATGGTTCCTGGGCCTCTTCCGACAAAGACAAGGCCCAAATGTTTGCCCAGCATCTAAAGCAAACATTCACTCCTCATCCAGATCCCGACAACTTGTCCAATAACGCGGAGGTAGAGAAGTCTCTGGATATACCATTACCAATGTCCTTACCGATTAAGGCAGTGACACCTTCTGAGGTCAAGTACATTATAAACCATCTGCCTAAGCGCAAAGCACCCGGCTATGACCTTATCACCGGGCTAATTCTTCGAAACCTACCCCAAAAAGCAATCATTTTCCTGACATACCTCTATAATAGTGTCCTTCGAACCACCCACTTTCCCCTTCTCTGGAAATTCTCTGAAATAATCCTGTTTCCCAAACCCGGTAAACCTGCTCACAATACATCATCCTATCGACCAATCAGCCTTCTTCCTTTAATTTCCAAGGTATTTGAAAAAGTTCTTCTAAAACGAATGATGCCTATCATAAATTCCTCAAATATCCTTCCCAATCATCAGTTTGGCTTCCGTTCCCAGCATTCTACCGTCCAGCAGGTGTTTCGCGTTGTAGACTACATTTCCTCTTCCCTCGAGCGAAAAGAATTCTGTCCTGGTGCATTCTTGGACGTCACTCAAGCATTTGACCGAGTATGGCATTCTGGACTATTATATAAGCTCAAGTCCATATTCCCAAGTACCATCTACCTAATTCTCAAATCTTATCTTTCTAACCGTTTCTTTAGGGTCCGGCAAGGATCAGATTACTCCGAACACTACCCTGTGAAAGCGGGTGTTCCACAGGGCAGTGTGCTTGGACCCATCCTTTTTACCCTTTATACTGCAGACATCCCTACTCATCCTAATACTCTTTTAGCCCTCTTTGCTGATGACAAAGCGATCCTCTCCTCCCACTCTGATTCCAAAATCGCTTCTAAAAATTTACAAAACCACCTTGATGCTATTCAGCAGTGGTGCAGTAAATGGAGAATCAAAATAAATGAGTCCAAATGCGTACAAGTAAATTTTAAATTAAGAAAAGATTCTCCTAATAATGTTACATACAATAACATACCTATACCTCTCTCTGATTCAGTCCGTTACCTAGGGTTCCACCTTGACTCACGACTCAACTGGAATGAACATACTAAAATCAAACGACAAGAACTCAACAGACGCCACGGACTCTTATACAGCCTTATAAATAGGCGCTCACAGCTCACATTAGAAAATAAACTGACCATCTACAAGACCATTATACGACCAATCTGGACCTACGGTGCAGAACTGTGGGGTGCCGCTAAGCCTTCCAATATCCAACGAATACAATCCTTTCAGTCCAAAATTCTTAGAATAATTGCTAACGCTCCATATTATGTGTCCAACTCTACCCTTCATCACGACTTTAATATTCCTTTTGTCAAAGACCTTATCTCCACCCGCTTCAAACTCTTCCATAGTAAACTCCAATTTCATCCCAATCCATTTGCCCAATCCCTGTCGTCGGACTCCAATCCCCACAATCCTCCCCGGCGACTAAAACGGAGATGGCCTCGCGACCTCCTGGGCCTTAATGCCTAAACTTATTGGGAGTGGGGTCGATGGGCCCCTTCTCCCTGCACAGTGATGACCATTTATTTATTTATTGTTAATTTTATTTTTATTTCATTATATTTTTTCTTTCTTTTATTTTATTTATATTATTTTTATACATGTACATTTATTTTAAGTCATCAAATTACAAGATGTTATATAACAGAAAGTAATAAATAAAGATTTATTTAAAAAAAAATAAAAAATAAAGACCAAATTCGGTATTCAAGCTTTTCATTGCAAACATTTGAATTATTTATTTCTAGTTTACTTCAATTTGTCAGATTTATTTGGAGGGAATTTAGATGGGGAACAAACTTTATCATTGAAAAATATTTGCTTTTATTTGAGTTGGGAATTAAATTTATTATTTACGTTTTTGAACATACTAGATATAGAATTTAAATAAGAAAATTTCATTTTACACCTATTTTGTTCTAAATTTTTTTTTCTTAATACATTTAAACCAACATATTACAATTTTTAACCTTAAAAAACCTTATGTACTGTGTCTGGTGTCGTTAATTTTTTCCTAATGCTACTAAGTACGAAAATATTGAGATTTAAAATTTTATCGATTTGTAACTTCCGCATTGTTTATTTTTAAAATTGCTGGTACATAGATATATATTTTCTATGTATACAATCTTGGAGACCAAAATAATAAACCTTCTAATTATAATAACATCATGCTCGATGTAAAACTGTATTTCTTTAGATTTTAACATTAATACGATAATTAATAATTAATACAATGAGAGTGGTGTCACTGGACACCTCCTTTCCTCATGTGACTTTCATTAATGTCATTTATTTTCTATTATACATTGTTATCAAATTACAAAATGTTTTTATTCATTTTTAACAGAATTTAATATTCAAATAAAGGTTATAAAAAAATACGATAATTGTACTTTTTTTTATACGTAAAACCGTAATTCGTAGATATTTAATAATGTAACCTCACCTGTCCACTAAAACATCCCGAACATTCCACAGGCTCAGTGATCTCAACTTTGACACTTATTGTTATTTACGTTTTGTAGGCTGAAATAAGTAACTCATTTCTCTGTTCATCTTTAATGATACGCGAGAAGTGTGTGCTTATTTTAATCAACTTCTCGATAATATTTTAAATTTATTTTTAACTCCTTGCTATTATGTGTTTGTGAAGTTTTACTAGTAATTAAGTGAAATTTTAAATTTACTGTGATGGAATAAAATTACGCAGGATTTATAAAAAAAATATAAAATTCATAAACCTGAATCTCTGATACAAGGAATGAAGTATACTGTGTAAAGAGTGGTTTTTGAAGTTAATATTTTCCCAAAATTGTTGGCAAAATTTTCACAAAACCAGTATTGGAAAAGTGATACACAGGAGAAAGATGGGCTGTGGAAACGACCGCTCATGACTTACCCTTTCTTTCATTGTCGATAGAAGTGAGATGAAGAATGGGGATAGAGGGAGAGAGAGAGAGAGGGAAGGGTTGGACTTATTTTTCGCAGGACGACATGAAGAACGATCTGCCACAGAAGCAAGACGTTATCGGTGAGGAACAAGCGCCAAGGACATCAAAACTGCCTACCACGCTCTCGATACAAGACACTTTGGCGAATTTCTCTAGGGGAAATCAAGATACTCACATTAGTTCGTGGCAAGCGACTTTGCCATGAAACTTCACCCGATCTCGCAAACATTGTCGAAGCTAAACACACAGTCCTAATATTATGATATGCATTGATATACCCGAATTCTATTTTCTGATATTTTAAATTGAGAGTGGGGTGGTTACATTTATTAAAATTTATAATACTGATATCTTCATTTGAACGAAAAAGTTCGTAGAGCATAGTAGGTGCAAAATCTAATTTACTTACGTCATTATAATACTTTTTTTTTTAATTACTAAAAACGCTTTATAAGATATATATTTACAAATAACTACAATTCATCAGTACTTTCCCCACTTTTCCTTACTGGCAAGTCTAGAGCCAGGTTTAGTGGTCCTCCAATTAGTGGGTTACATTTTCAATTTCTGCTTAGTTACTAGTATTTATATCTATTACTGATGAAATGTGCTTAGATTACACAAAATCAGTGTGACGGAGATTATCCATATTTATACTACCTTCTTGGGGTAAGTAAAAGGCAGTGAATGGTAATACTAATCTCTACTCGTTCCCTCTCACGTTTGTCCAGGAATTTTTAATATTTAAAACAATTTTCAGATTTTGCATTACGTGTATAAAAATTAAACAATAAAAAAAAAACATTATGCAATATAACTTTTAGAAGATTTTATATTGTTATAATTCTGTATACAAGTAAATCAGTCTTAAAGTACATACAGTAAAGTAAAAACTAGTTGAAAAAGTAATCGCTTAAATTTGATTAAAAAAAAAATATATATNATATATATATATGTATAACATAAAATATAAAAATCTATACATTGAACTACTAATTTTTTAACAGATATTAAGTAATAAGGATTAATATGAAGAGTTTCTTAAACCAACAAAATATAAACGCACTAATTTCTCATAATTACATGCAAATAAAAATAAATTCCAACAAAATTTATATTTATAAAATTACTTTTTTAATAACAACCAATGTGACATTACAGAATTGTAAATGTTATTTTTGGTTAATTTTTATCAGAGTTACATTCCAAATAATGGAGATTGGATTTAATTCAAGAACTAACAATTTCTTACTTTAAAATAAAAAAATAACACTATTAAGTAGTTATCTTAGTCTATTTTTTTTAATGACCAAAAGAGAAGGAAAAAATATCCAACATGATGAATGACAGGTTTCTATATCTTTCAGATGTCTTATTTGATCTACAATGTCTTAAAGGGTAATAAAAATAAATTACATTTATCAGAGTTTGTCTCAAAGCCCACAAAGGGGAAGAGTGTCAGAATGTTTCTAACTCACCTAGTTGTGTTCCCACTAAGTTTCAAAATGTCATTGAATATAAATTTTTCTGCCATATATGTCATTTGTTGTCCCTTTTTCTGTGTCTTTATTTTTTCATTGCGCAAATAATTAAGTTTACAATTGAACAATGATTGCATTTGTTCTCTTTAGCCTAAAACGAATCTCTCCACCTGTAGAGATCAAAAATAACGAATTTAGTTTTATAATTTCTTAGGAGGGGAGCCGAATCACTCTTTGTAACGTTCTTCTAACAAGACCACATATATTAATATGATTTTTATTAAGATTTATTACATTTTCTTTCTATAAATATATTTCGAAAAATAAAAATAAAATTGTTCACGCAGGCTCCCGCAATTCTTAAATTCATAAATACTCACTCCGGGTAGTAAAGTTACTTTTTGCCGAGGAATCGCACATCCTGTCATGGTCCATTCGAGCGATTTTTATTCTCCATTAAGCCCTGGAGAATCAAAAAATGATACGAAGCTCGACTGAAAGTAACTTTTCTATATGGTCAAGCTCGGAAGAATTGTTTCTGAATAATTGAAATAAATCAAACTATTTTCTGTTTTCCTCTAAATCCGCTAAATACCACGGTGGAATTTAATTACTTACGATTAAACTTTAAAGTAATTCAGTCCTTTTATCGTCAACTGCCAAAAATCACATATCTAATTTGGTTCCGATTTTAATTTATTTGAACAGACACAAAAAATTTCAAAAGATATTTTTCCGCCTTACTTTTATTTATTTATTTTTTTTAAGGCAACCGGTTTCTAATTAATGCCATCTTTAGGCGATAACATAAATTTACTAAGAGCTTAATGAAATACTCAGGCAATTTTTTTGTTAAGTATCTTGGTCTCAAAATAATAATATTAGTTATCATTTTTAAAATAATGTGTTTATGATTAGCACACGAAAAATTCTTTATCCACTAATCAGTATATATGAAATTAAAAGGTGATCCATAGAAATTTGCCATCGAATTACAACTGAGGAACACCTTTAAGTATCTTTAAATAGTTGCTGTCTGCCCGGTATGTATCCTTCGTTCCTTCTCGGATTTCTCTGTGACCTGGGGCCTAGCCGAAACTCTGTGACGGCCTAGATTCTTCTGAGGAATTACACATATTCTGGCAGCATCCTTCTTTCCTAAAATTCCTCTTCTGTGTCCTGTGGCAGTCCTTTGCTTTCACCATGCAACAATGGCCACAGCACCATTGAATGTATGTTCCCTACTTCGACAACTTTCTTTGACCTCTGAGACCACAGAAGAATTCCCTCTATCTTCTTTAATATAGTTTCCTTTAGTCAGTTTTCTTTTCCTTTAGTCCTGTATACCTCGCTTATAAGCTCCATTTTTTCCCCACTTCAAATATGGGGTATTTTTGGCTGAATAATTTAGCATTGAAATTTTCTAAAAGTTCATGAGCTGATTCATAATTCCTTTCTAGAAATAATATTTTTTGATATTCTTACCAGCATAGAAAATTCATCTAATTTCACATTCATTTTGTTATTCGAGGTTGCCGCACCATAAATACATTTTGTAATTCCTATTTAATGATGTACTGTATTACATACTAATTCTCTGGTATTTATGGTGCTCTCTGCTAAATGTTTAGTTGTTTTCTTTTGAGTAAAATATTTTTGATTAAACACACTCTTATTTTTGTTATTATTTCTTTACTTTTATATTTTTTATAATTTTTTGTTTTTTATATTTAGAAATGTTTTTTATATTTCTTTACATGTTTCTTTTGTTGCCAGCTCAGAAAAAGCGTCAAATTTAAACCGAAAAATTTTCAAAATTAGAAACTTTTTGATCATAAAATAGTTGAAATTGATTATAATTCCAAGACCGATTTGACAATTTCTTCCATTTCTTCCTCTTATGATGGATGTTGTTTGAAAAGTACCAGATATTGGCAATCGCCTTACAATATACGAGATGAACATTCTCGAATTTAATAGCAAATGTAAAAATGTAAGATTGATAAATTTTCTTTAATAATTAAAGATGGTAGGTTACCGGTTTTGTAGTATGAATTGTGTGAAAGCGGTGGACAAATAAATATGCATTTTCAGTTGATTTTAAATCAACTGTCAAAATTATTTACATATGATCGTCTTTCTGTCAGTACCTGTGTATATGCATAAAACAGCTGAGCCTACATGGCTTCTTGTCAAAACTGACAGATCCGAACCTTGGCGTTGGCTGAACCCTCTCCACGGAAACAATATCCAGGTGGTGTTCACTGTCCAAACGCCCTGAGTTCCAGGGAGCGGACATACATATGGTAAATATGGTTCGATGAAACACAGTAGAACGCACCCATCAAACCACTAAACGCACTTGGACAAACACACCTCCACCAATAGCCTTAAAACATGGCATGGTGCAGATGATAATACTCACTGAACTAACACTTTCTGTCTTCCATAAAGCATTGAGAATTCATTTTGATTTGAATCACCCGCAAAAAAAATCTATATTAAGTTCTTTAGATAAATATATGAATAATACAATGGATCTTACACTTTTAGCAAGATTTTTTTTTTATTTAAATAAAAAACTTCGAATTTATTTGTAATTTAGCATTTTTATTAATACTTTATCTTTGAGTGTAAAACTAGCTAATGATAATTGCTATTTGATTAGCAGTTTGTTGCTCTTTGGGAAGTGTAACACAAAGCTAATCTTTATCCTGGGGGCTTTTGTACTTGCCTAGGACCAAACCATGATCTATTAATAATAAGATATTCTAAGAGAGATCTCAACAGATTTTATTGAATATTTGTCGTTTAAGTTGCAAATCGATACTTTCCTCCTTAGAGATTATCTCTGTGAAATTGTAAGCGATAATAAACATGAGATGGACAAACTAATACTTTTTTATGCGATAAAGGTCTTTTGAAGATACTTCAACTAATATTTAAATTTATACTCTCCTTTTTAATGTAGGTAAATCAAAATCCTTCCTCAACAATACATATTTCCTATTCTTCATATCAATTGCACGAGACGTATTTAGGCTCATTACGAGTCATCTTATCATATGATGCATTGTTCACCAATTGGTCCAGTCAGAATTAATGTCTGTTGTTTAAAGTATCTTTATCCAGGATACCTTTCAAACTCTACATATATTTTTATATGAAAAGTAAAAAGCTTTATTTTTAACAGCAAATCGATAATAAGGCCTGCAACAAAAGCGGATATCTTCCGGGCCTATCGCTCCATCTATATAAGACATTATACATCAAAGATAACTTTACATGGTCCCTCTATTGCTAGAGTTTTGTTGGATTGGTTCGTGAGCAAAGTCACCTCTGGAGTGCTTCGTGAAAATTCAGAGATATTTGTACACGTCCACTCTTGGAAGAGTTTGTTTTTTTTCTGTATTGGTTAACTGTCTGATGCTTATTACTACCTCTAGAAAGCATGTTGATGGATACTAAGAATTAAGTACAAGTCCTCTATTGCAAGAGTTTTGTTAAATTGATTCGTGTTCAAAGTCAACCTTGGAGTGCTTCGTGCAGATTTAAAGATATTTTTAGGGCTTCACTTTTGTTAATATTTTGTTTAATAGGCTGGTTTATGTGATTTTTAGTGCTACTTTCAGTCCTCCTTTACAAGAGTTTTTTTTTTTTAATTGTTATAAGATTTTAATAGCTGTACTATCACGTGAGCTTAATTCTCCTAATGACGTGGGTAATTTCAGTTACGTTTTCAACGCTTCGATTATTTTATCATAATAAAACCTTTCAGGGTGAAGAATTTATTGCATATTTACTTACCTGGGTTTATTACCGAAGTAAGGGTTGTTTAGAACTTTCACCTAATGAATTTTCCCCACGAATATATCGCCTTTCGTTTCGCTTAGCATGGATAGTTCTCTTAATATCTGCTGGATCTTGACCTATCGGAAGGCTTTCAAGTGTTCATGTTGAGACATTAGTTTCACAGGAACACGACTGGTAACCACTGTTTCAGGTCAGTCTCATGAAAATTGATATTTCCCTCGAATCTACCAACCAGAGACTAGAAATGGTCGTCTCGCGTACAAGTATAGGAGTTGGTGTGTGTGTGTGTGTGTGTGTGTGTATAAACTATATTCTGGCAAAAGTTTTCAGATATACTAAATGAAGTCTAAAAGCCAGCTTTTAAATAGAAAACTAACTTTGTTTATGAGTGTGAATATGAACTGAAAAGGCAAGTGTGAGTTAAAATGTATTTTTTGATATAGTGAAATATATAGTACAGTGCACTGAAACTAAACACAGATTTATTTAATAATTAAAGGAATTTTTTTTTTTGTAGCCAAATTCAACAATTAGATGCGATTAATCTGAAATGTTAATTTTACATCCTGTAAAAGCAGTAATTAGTTGTTTTCATTAATAAAATTTATCACATTGCTATTCAATTTAAATTTAAAAGCTGAATTCGTTATAGAGTAAGATCAGATAATAACGGTTGAGGATTACCAAGAATATCAGCCATATATAAATTTACCAGCCATAATTTTGAGTTTAGAACAATCAAGTACCTATGTTAGAATAGTTTATAGATAACAAATGTATTCTATGATATTACCAACCTTTGCGATTACTAGAAATTCGCTAATTTATTCTGCTTCTGCATAAAAGACTATTATGTTTCAGTGTCTATAGAAGTTATTGCACTCCAAACAGAAGTCAGGTTATCTAAAGTTTCTTAGATATTCATCCTTTTTTGAAATTATCTAGAGTTCAGTAAAAAATAGCATAGTCAAATCTGAGATAATTCTATCATTATGAACTGAACACATAGCAATAATTCATCTAGGAGCTAGATAAATTATTTCTTATTAGATGATTTTAGTTGGGGTTCGGTGAAGGTAGATCCAAAAAAAAAATTCAAATTTAAAAAAAAGTGTATTTTTTCTAAAGATTATCTGCCAACTTTTCGGCTTACATTGTATCTAATAAATATATCTACGGTCAAAAAACTCTCCATTTGAATAAATTATTTCTATGTTAGTGAAAATTTCCTGATTCATTTTTAGCTGCATGAAATAATTCTTTTATGTGGTCAATGACGGAATTATAAGTCATGTGGCTCGATATTTTAGAATGCAAATTACACCAATTTAATAATTTTGAATTTGGGAGTAAAAGGGTAGTACTTCAAGAGGCATCTATTAGGTGAGAAATTTTCCGCCCTAGCCCTTTACTTACGTCTTTCGGCCGTCGAATCGGCCCGGAACACATTCCCGGGTTCCGTGGAATATCTTGAGGGAGTCGACACGCGAGCGAGGAAGCAGCACTAACCTCTGTGCGTGACTTGGCTCACTGGTGAGGGGAGAGAAAGAATTGGCCCAAGAAGTGACAGCCCGCCAGAGAAGAGACAAGGAAAACGGAATGGTAGTGTAGAAAAAAGGGGAGAGAGTGGGAGGCACTTATGGAACAGGCAATAACGAGCGAAACTGAGATTGCCTATCAGTATACAAAAACTTATTAAGTGTAAATATTTGTAGTTATATGTATAAAGTAAAATAGGTACTCTAACTATGAATAATCCATAGAATAGATAGAAAGAAATGCAAGGAAGCCAAAAAAAATGTTACTACCTCAGCCAGGACTCGAACCGGAAGTCTTTCCGGGCAACTATGCTGACCACTGCACAATTCGGGTTCGAGTCCGGGTTGAGGTAGTAACATTTTCTTTCTGGCTCCTTTGCAATGGAGTTTTTTTCAGAAAAAATTAAACAAAATTACCCCTGCATTTGTCCTGTATTCAAATACTTCTCTGCAGCAAAGATTAACTTCGAGAAAGGTAAATTTCTACTGAATTCATTGGTAGAAACAGAAGTCTTTCAAAGTTCTCTTACGATTTTGAAGGAAAATCATCTTGAATAGCTCTATTAGCTTGGTGCCTTTCATATTTACTTTCCTGAGAAATAAATATGTATTTGTAGCAAAATGAATTTCTTTGGATACTCATGAGGACTTTACGTCGTACACATTTTACTGGGACTCATTTTGCTTATACGTATATATAATTTTTTCAATAACTGTAAACTTGAAGTTATCTTGAGATCAAAGAGCTTTTAGAATTCAGTAGTTACTTCAACTTTTCCAATTTGTAAAGACGATTATTTTTTTTAATTCACTCAGAATCTCTCAGCGTCTCAAAAAATCATTCCCGTCAAGCCTGACAGGACAACTGAAGTCCTGTCAGTTGTCAGAAGGAAATCTATCCACTCTAGGCTCCTGCAGGAATTTGTTAAGTATTATTCTCTTTCCTTTAATTCATTACATTTCTATTTTTCAAAATACGATTTTTTAGTATCTCTCAATTTTTCGAGGCCATACTTAAGCGCGATGACAATATATATGTCCGTATTTTACGCAAACAATAAAGTTTATCCAAATTTAACAAGAAGGAAAGAGTAACCTCAGAAACCCCCTCCCCCCATTTTTATTAGAAAAAATAATTTACAGACAAGCAAGTAACGTTTCAGTGGTAAGAAAAATACGTGACGGTTCTATACACTTTGTAGTGTTTAATGATACGTACCTGAAACGAAGTAATTTTAAAAATACAATATATATATATATATATATATATATATATATCATACGCNCTTATTGAATTATATATATATATAGTACTTTATCAAATCGCGTTCCTTCTATACTTATTTTAGAGTTTCTACAAATCTATTTGAAATTAGTTTGTCAATGAGTGAGAAAACACAAACCTACCACAGTTTCTTTGCCTGTACTGAACAGTAACACCCATTTAACATAAATTGGGCAATAGAAGACTTACGCATTTATTTATGTTATTAGTGAAGAATACAGAGTAAATTACATAAAAATAATAATAACTTAATTTTCACGTGACAATATTTAACTCATGTATGAAGAATTCCGTTGAAAAAAAAAAAGAATTTACGGATAAAAGACTCAAATAGTAAATATTGCAAATTTCTCGTCATTTATAAATTCAAATGTAATGCACCATATGTTTCAGCTATACAGAAAAAGTAATTCATGATATGAAGATTAAGAAGTATTAATCAAAGGGAACCATGGCGGTGTGATAAAGTAGCTGTCTTTATTAAAAAGAGCACATGGAAGTGTAATATCTCAGCTGGGCCAGGGAAGGGAGCTCATAATACGCCGGCTACCAATATACACTCCAAGAAGTGGGGGGTCATACAAGGTGCTGTGTTCTCCCTTGAAATATTGTTATGCGCACGCGGTGTACTACATATCTGTGTATATTTTAATGGAAAGTAATAACTGTATAAATTTTGTTCACGTAGGCTTCGTCGGTCGTCAGATGTATTTACCATTTCATCTTCCGGGTTGGACCGAGTCAAATTGTTCTTTTTTGCCGAGCTTTCGCACATCATGTGATGGCTTCTTCAGGGCTGAAAAGAGAATGAGAGTTGTAGAGAGATTTTTTTATTTTTTTTTTTTATATACCATCTGGATTTTTAAAAAAATCTCTCTACAACTCTCATTCTCTTTTCAGCCCTGAAGAAGCCATCACATGATGTGCGAAAGCTCGGCAAAAAAGAACAATTTGACTCGGTCCAACCCGGAAGATGAAATGGTAAATGTATAAATTTTGTTCCAAAAACATGTAAAAGAATACTCATTCGGAAGTGGAGGGAGGCTGGGAGATACCCATGGATGGAGAAGTGAGGTATATAACTGAAGGGATTATCTTACTAATTAATCATGCTGGTGGATTAGAGCAATTGCATATCAAGAGGTAGATATCTCCAGATAATTAGTTTATATCCAACATTGACAGATATGTATGTAATTTCTCCAAGTAATACCTTACTTATTAATATTACATGATGTTATCTTTTCTACTAAAATAAAAAATATATTTTATTATTAGATGATTTTAGTTGAGGTTTAGTCAAGGTAGATCCAAAGAAAAAAAAAATTTAACAAAAGTGAATTTATTAAAGGATTATCTACCAACGTTTCGGCTTACATTGTAAGCCATCTTCAGGGCTGTCATGAATACGATACAGGACGTCCTGTCCCTAACTTCACATTTACATGACTGAGGAAATGCGAACTTTGTACGTTTTCAGTCATGAAAATGCGAACTTAGGAACAGGCGTCCTCTCTGCTCTTCATGATAGGCAGCCCCGAAGATGGCTTACAAGGTAAGCCGAAACGTTGGCAGATATTCCTTTAAAAAATTACACTTTATTAAAATTTGTATTTTTTTGGAACTACCTTGGCCGAACCCCAACTAAAATCATCTAACAATTTACGTATTTCTGCTTATTTTGGAACGATTCATTTAATAATTATACTTTAAAGCCAAAAGTACATATTACACTATAAAATCCATCTTATCTAGATGCATTTTCCGTATGCATCTTTTCCATTCTCTCTCAATTTTTTTTTCTTATAAATTTCATAGTTTCCAAGCAAAAATAAATTACTATGTCCATCCACATAATAACTATTCGTATTAACAACTTATACCTCACCATGACTTATTGCTAAGAAATTCTTCTTGAAAATATCTTCCCGCTTCTAAAAATATCTTCCAGGCGTTAATGACCATAGGTTGACACGCCATTAAAAAAAAAATAGCTAATACAATTTTTTTTATGCACTATAAGAATAGATTCTAATTTTTTTTTTTTTAGCAGGTTACTATAAATGTAAAAGGTTTAATTAAAAAGCAGTCAAACGCTGGGCTAGGTATACTTCATGTATTGGACAGTTAGGTGTCATCGTTTCTCAAAAGCATACAGATCGTTACATATAAGAATGAATCAGAGGCCACGAGGATAACAAAGGGTAGTTCTTCTGCATTTATGTGACATTAGACTGGATTAAACGAAAAAAAATATATTCGTTTTCTGTTTAATAACTGAAAGCATTCCTTCATAAATAAAGTTTTATTTTGTTTTATTTTTGGAAAGCAATCAGCAAATATATTACACTACTGTTACAATAATTTTAAGCAATTTTATCAAATTAGTTAAAAACTTATTAAAAAAATTATGTAATATAGCTCTAAAATTTCAAAACGTGAATTTTCTTTTCTCCAGTACAATTGCTCTTCATTACCTTCTCTTTTATTGGTTATTTACAGAAAATGACACCCAGTTGTAAAATAACGAATTAATGCTCTATTTTTAACTTCCAACTTTTTCAATTATAAAATTTTGTGTTTCAATTATCCATAAAACAAAATCAAAATTTAATTTATTAATAATCAAAGTATAATATTATAATAATCAAATGAAACTTTTTAACGCATTTTTTTACACTATAGTGACTTTTCTTTCTAGTTTTGAACGTTACTTCGACTAAATTTTCACCTCTTCGATACGTATTCAACGAAAACAATTGTAAAACAAATGCTTCAAGGAAACATAAAAATTATATAAGTCTAACATTAAAAATGAATTACATAACAACTCCTTAACAGCTTTTCCGCGCCAATTGTTTCGGCTTTATGCTTTCATTTTGATGCTGCAAAAAATGTTAATTAGGAATTCGGTAAAATTTTAAAATTCTATTTAATAATAACAATTTGATATTTCTTTCCATAAAGCAATATATTTTTAAATATAATTTTATAAAAAAAAAGAAAATGTTTCTTATTCTTACATTACATTGCAAAAATATACATCCGTTTTTAACAAATAAAACAAGGTATATAAAAATCACTTATATGGAGTATTGTCACAGATGATAATGCTTACGTAAAATGTGCAGTTAATTCTGCAGCAAATTAAGCGATCGGGTTTCCTCCCCTTAGACAATATGGCTGCCCCATTTGATCGCAATTTAGCTGAATATGGAAGTCCTCAAGGCTTTCTAGGAATTAATAATTTTCTTTTTCACGCAATAAATAAATGTATTTTGTGTTCTCCGTCTATATGATTAGTGGACTTTATGTGCTTCAAAAATAGTCTTTCTTCGCAAAGTTTTCACTAACCAAGTTTTAAGCTTTCTTGATATAGTTCTTTGTAAGATGTATCACAGCTTTCATATCTTACTCCAGCATAACGCATCTATGATTGCAACATGTACTTTTATTCTCATGCGTCATAAATGTAAATAAGCTATCAGATTCTGAGGGTCTGAATGAATCACATCTCCTGTTGACTTGTTCCATTCAAACTTGTTCCAATAGTGTTTAATGGCACCCCAACTTACTTTACTTCATGTATTTCACATCCTCCTTGGGTACCAGCAAAGTAAAATTTATTGTTGTCCAGTGGTGTAAGGGGTCTTCAAGGAGCTACATGTCTACAGAATCTGGAAGAACTGTCTCCGGATAACCTCTTTCCAGACTGATATACCATATTCAAGATTCTCGCCCTTATAACCTTCTCAGATCACAGCTGATTGAAGAGGCATTTCTTATCTGCGAATTTAAGTGCCAAACCCCCCAATAAATAGATTTATTGTCTCTTTCTACCATTAAGGTAAATTCAAGATACGGCTATAAACTACTGATGTAAATCTTCTTGAATTCTATGTGTACAACAGGTCTTATAAAATGAATATAGTAAACGATGGTTATTTTCAATAGTGGCTGAAATCGGGCAAGGTGTAAGAGGGCTTATTTTTTGAGGGTTTTTTTTTTTCTATTGGTCTATTCTTGGAAGATAAAATTTGTTCCATTTTAATAGAGAGACTTTAATAGAAAGATGAACTACTCATCTGAGTTTTTTAAAGATCTCACGTTACATGAGACAGGCAGAGGGGAAGATGACGAAGAGAGTCGAAAGCAGGAACTCCGGTAGGTAGGGCGCTAAGAGCCGTAAGAAAACCGAAGAACGTTCATCCTACCGAAGTACATGGTAGTGGCATAGTCATATAGTAGAACTATGATAGCCTTGCTTGTGAAGGAAGGTTATAAGTGTGAACCATCCAGACTATCCAAGTCGATAGGCCTGAGGCGAACTCCTTTCCCACATCCATATACCCAACCCCCCTCTCCAACCCTATTCCAACCCTACCTCACCTGCCGCAGCTTAAAAGTTGATGTAATGGAAATATCTTATTTATTATTATTTCTATTTATTAGTGTTTATTTATATTTATTAGTAGGCACAGAAAGTTAAATAGCATACATAACTTTCTTATATTTGCCATCAAATGTATTTTTTTAACATTTATTAACTTATGATATTCTGTCAAAAATAAAATAAAATATTATAACTTGATTAAAATGAATAGTAAGAAATTATATTAATGAAAGTCATGACAATCATGAGGATAGAAGGTGAACAAAAACACCACTCACAAATTATTTACAGACTATACCCCCAGGAAGTCACGGGCCATCTTCGTTTATTATTCTCATCCTTTGCGAAATATGTTTTTCTAATATTTTATAACCCAATAACTTTGTGTCCAACTGAATTCAGAGGAGGAGACAATAAATACCTAAACTCAATTATTACCTGCTCTAACACCCACATAAATCTTAGCTCCCTCCGTGAAAATAAATAATATAATTAATTTATGTTTATTTT
>KZ808698.1:119088-136497 GCA_000696205.2 Oncopeltus fasciatus | reverse complement strand
GGGGATCTTTGTTGGGTTTCAGAATAGGAATGAGCATCGAGGTTTTCCAACAGCTCGGGTATACTTTGAATTTCCACAATGAATTATAGAGATCTAGCAGAGCATGTTTCCCAGCAGAAGGAAGGTTTTTAATCATCTTGTAGGTTACACTGTCGCTACCTGGGGCTGATGAAATATTTATTGATTCCAAAGCTCTTTCAAGCTCACCTAGTGTGAGATCCTGATTGTATGGAAGCTTTCCTGTGTTTTCCAAGTCAAAGTTGAGTTCTCTTGCTTCCTCTCTCTCTTTCAATTGTTGAAAGTATTCGTTATATGAACTGGTGCTGTAGATACTTTCATAATGGTGGCCAAACATTTCGACTACTTGCACTGGGTCACTGATGTAGGAATTATTTAATTTAATTATTGGCACTTCAGGAAGTGTATTTCTTCCACTCAAGGACTTAACCTTTCTCCACACTTCAGCTGAAGGAGTATCATCCTTAAGTGAGCTAACATATTCCAGCCATGATTTCTTCTTTGCCAATACTTTTAATCTTCGTTCTTTAGCGTTAGCTTTTTTATACTCTATTAGATTTACAGTAGTAAAATGCCTGCGAAACCGATTTAGAGCTCTCTTCTTCTCTTGGTTAGCCTTTTTACATTCTTCATTCCACCATTTTTAGAATAAAAAAAACATGTATAAAACGTAGAGTGCAATTTTCTATCACATTTTCTCTATGAATTTATACTCGAAAGAAATATAAACGATTCAATTTAAGAATTTAATTTGAGGAGTTGAAAGCAAATTAATAATTTTATAAAATATTTATAAATATTGAAATTTTTAAGATAAACTCAGCGACATTAACATCACATTTTGAGTCACAAAAAGAAATTTGTTCTTGACTCTAATTTGGGTTCGATTTTTATGTAACGTTGGAAGTTTAGTTATCATCAGTTTCCCCACTCGAATATAATCGGTTGGCGCAGGTTGGTACCATGGAGCAAATTCGTGAAACATTTCGAAGTATCTTCACTGGTTCTACATAAAGCATGCTTTTATTATGTTATTTTCAAAATTTAATATAATGTATTTGAGTTATAGAAGAATTTATAAAAAATAACAGTTTTGAGAATAAAATTTTTAATGGAGACTTTTTTTTACCTAAGATATTATTATTATTAGATTTTTTTTGTTAGTGTTCGGTCAAGGTAGATCCAAAAAAATACAAATTAAAAAAAAGGGTGTTTTTTTTAAATTATCTGCCGACGTTTCGGCGTAAATTGTAAGATATCTTCAGGGCTATCATGATGAGGAGAGAGGACGTCCTGTCCCTAAGTTCACATTTTTATGACTGAGGCATAATTTAAAAAAATATATATTTTTAAAATGTATTTTTTGGATCTACCTTGGTTGAACCTCGATAAAAACCATGTTATAAAAATTTTATAAATGTTAATATCTCTAATAAAAGCCCTATTAAGGGAAAGATAATTAAGAAGGCATTGAACTTCCCCCTTGCCAACACTGAGGTTCAGTGGAAGCTTTTAGCTCTTTGACTTCGTAGGCTCGTAGGTTACAATTTCTCATTAACTCTTTTATACATCCATTTTTAATGGTAAACGCGAACAAAATCTGCTAATTTAAGGGGCTAATGCGAGACAGACCACTGCTACAACTCTCATTTAAATATTTTGTATTTATTATCAATTTCTGTACAATTTTACTTACTATTTAAAAATACTAATTAATATAGCTTTTTTCACAGCATCACCTTAAATTTCTTGTTGGATTTGGATATGATTGAGAGGAGTTAAGAGAGATATATAATTTTATTATTGTATCACTTTCATAGCCATAGAATTAAAAAAACTACATATTTTTTAAAAGGAGAAAATTCACGAATATAGCTGCAATGGATGAGCTCAACCTTCCTGGACAGTCTGAAGAAACCTTTAACGATCATTCATTTCAAATCATTGTTCTCTTAAAATTAAAATTAGTCGTTTACTCTAATGTATAACCACATTTTCTCTATGACTGGAAATCTATATAGTTTATAAAACATCTGCGTGACGACTTTTAAAAACCGCGGTAGAATTGGCGACATGGGTGGACCAATGGGAAAACGAGCTATTTCAGAACTCATACAAGAGAAGCAGGAACTCATTGGAGGAAATGAACAACGAGCACCCGCCAGCAGTTACTAATCAGGCCTTCAGACTGAATTAAAGCAAACCTCAACGGACGTGTTCGCCCAGATCTGTACATCCACAACCGGCACAATTTCAAAATGGCAACCCGATGGTTGGTGGCCACTCACATGTGGCTTTCAAACGAAATGATTGTGAACAAAGAATTAGATATAAAGAAATCACAAAGGTTATTCTGGGGCAGGAAGAATCATAGCATGAGGGATGAATCCGACAAGAATGTGATCAAATGTAAGATGTAGACTAATCTTGTGGTTGCTTGATAGAGAAAAGTGTTTTAGATATATGACTCCTAGTACATTCACTTTTTAACCCTTTACTTCTGCTCAACACAAGAAAGAAGAAGAATATCTGAAGACCTGAAGATAAAGTTCACCGATCACTTGAATCTCTCTTCGTGGACGAATGACAAGCCTCGGTATAAAACATATTAACAAGAGATTATGTTACGGCACTACAACGTTTTTTTATATGATTTGAATACGTATCAGTGCCACTACGAGTAATGGGGGAAAATGTCGTAAAGAAGGAACAATTTATTTATTTAACGAAGATTTTTACAGATAGTACGAGGGTATTTCAATTGGGATTCCACCTGAACTATTGGTCTTTATGAGGGATTTAGGGGCAGAAATAAGTTTTCATATATAAAAATATATATATATATATATATATATTGTTAAAGACTAGGGAAGTGGGTGGCATTAAGACCTGACCTATACGGGAAGGGGCCAATTAAAGGATGCCAGGTGCTTCCTGGGAAGTAGGTATACTTAAAAATCCTATTAGAAACGTCTAGGGCTGTCTCGCTTCTTCCACATCAGTAGCACGCCAGCAGCTCCCCGAATCAGTGATAAGTTAGGGTTATTCATATCTTAGCAGGTCGCGAGCATCTGTATGGTCGTTGCTTTTGGAGTGCCGGTAACAGTGAAGTAATAAGTTATGTAATTAGCAAGTCATTCTGGAGCCTCTTTGTAAATAAGCACTTTTAATACATTTGTACATATTCTTTTGATAAGTTGTAAGTAATTCATATATTTATAGTTTTTCTTTAACTATTATTGACCCGTAACCCATTATATATAAACATATAAAATAATATATTTGATTCGTTGAAGAAGAAAAAGAAAAACCTGTATCTCTTAGTATGTGTTTCCTTGATTTCTCCTCAGCAGCGAAATATCCTCCAGTGTTCTTCATTTACTGTTTACTTTGAATGACAGATCAAATTTGAAAACAACCCCTTTCATCCTCCTTTCAAATTATTATTGACTCAATAAAACGTCCTTCAGTCAAAACGTCTCACATGGAAATCTATTAGAGATGTTTGCAGAGTCAAATGATTTATTCATGACTTGATCACGTACACATCAAAACAGGAATAACGATTACAGCCGTTGGAATGTGGTCGTCAGAGGGAATTTCAATCTACCCCTATATTTTATACTTGTCTGACCTCTTTACTTATAGTAGGAGGGTTGTTTTGTTAAATGCATTGCATTATTGATATTCGTAAAAATTTCTATTAGTAATAAAATGTAATAAATCACAAGGAAACCTGATAGTGCACTTTAATTTAGTTTTATTTTATATTTTAGAAAATTACTCTTACGATAATCAAGATCTATTACTTTTGTGTCCATGACGCGAATATTGAAAAATAAACAAAGTTTGAATGGCATATTTGGTTGTTGTCTGTAGTCCATCCCCGATGTATGTGAGATAAGAGAAAATAAAATTATCTTTAGATATCGGGTTCGATTCCCGTCTGAGGTTGAAAGTTTTTTTTTTCTAGCTCCCTGTGCGATACAAATTATACTATTAGAGTTAATTATGATTTTCTAATATTTATTTTCCACACAATGTTTAAGAAAAATTCTAATAATGTATAAGATTTCATGTATATTAACCTTAGGCTACCAATATCAAAGCAAAAACACCTAGAACAATAAAAACATACTTACTGACTTAATTGTACACCATAAGAGTAAAATTACATTCAGAAATGTATACTCTGATACTCAAATTTGGAAACGGACGGAAATTAAGTGGTTATTGTGAAAATTTTCAAATGAAATAAAACTATTGTTCGCTATAGAAGGATAGATTTCATGATAAATTAAATGAATACGCTAGATCTTAAATTATTTTGTCAACTGGCCCTTCCTTTTTTTTCCTTCTTTGTCAAGTGTTACAACTCCAGTAAAAAGGTTTTCTAGAAGGTTAATTATTATTTTTCGAAGTTTTATAACTATTGAAATTATACAGATACAATTGTCATATACTATATGACATGACGATATAGCAATTATTATTAGTGTATTAAGTTATATATCCATTCCTTCGAGTAGTTAATTATATAATTTTTGTATTAAAAGCATTTCCTCTGTTCACACATATCCTCTGTAAAGTGAAATGCTTTCCCTAAGAATTTCTTTGCCTTATTCATATTAATCCCCTGACCTCCAAGAAAAATACTTGGTATATACAGAATGAAGGGCTAAAAATGGAGTAAACATTTGCCCATTAGCTGGGTAAGTGTGCATGTATTGTTTTGAATACATTTTTTAAAAAATAAAGCAAGAATTGCCATATAAATGCATAATACAAATACATTCAACTGCAAAATAAGAATGTTGATGATTGTATTTGCCATTTATGAAGTACAGATGCTTAACTGATTGATTTCTATGCATTAATATATTTACGAAAAAAAACTTCAATTTGCAGAGAATGAAATAAATGGAAATCTGCATTTTCTACATGAAATTGCCAGAGAAAACATAATCAAATGTAACTCTTTATAAGAAATTTCTTAATTAATCTGAATAATCTGGAAATAAACAAATGATATTAAAATCACAAAATTTAAATGAAATATAGACCGTATTTTAAATGTGTAATTGATATTGTGGATTTGAAATAATTTTATGTATTTTATTGAACAGCATGAAAATCGTTCACGTAGGCTTCCACGGTTTTCAATAATATTCATAAATTTTTCTTCTATATTTGACAATGTTGAAAATTTTTTAATCAGCTCTCGTGCATCCTAAGATGGCTCTTCAGGGCTGAATTTGGAATTGTTCACTATTTACCTTGGGAAACTCGCAAAAAACGTATTTTCGGCATGGGCAAACCCAAAGGGCCCATATGCTCCCAGAGGGACGAATATTTTACATTCTTTGAATAGAGTGAGAACTTTCTAATGCCTAGGAAGTGATCAGTATGTCGGTAGTAAATATATTTAATTGACATTTTCATTATATTTAATCCCCAGCATTTATATAATGTATGTTTTACGAATAAATAAAATGACAGTAGCGGTCTGAGAGGGACTTTTATTTGATTATTATTATTTTATAATCGGTGGTAAATTGATAAATATTATAAAAAATAACTTTAAATCTTCTTCTGTGGTTTTTAATATAATGAAATAAATTAAGTCTCCACATGTAAAAAAAAAAAAAAAAAGTTTATAGTGCAGACACCATCATACACAAATGATGCCAACACAGAACGTTGGCAATGAAAAAATTAAATAATTATTCAATTATTCTGGAGTACTCTCATTCTGGCTGAATCCCTGATTATTTATCACTTGTTAATTACTCACAGCTAATTAACAAATAGTTTACATTTAGTCCTCATTAGAACTTGGTAACTTGTCTATGAGAGAACTGAACTCACTAGTTCAAAAGGAGAGTTTTTTTGACCGTAGATATTATTCTTAGATGATTTTAGTTGGGGTTCGGTCAAGGTAGATCCAAAAAACACAAATTTAAAAAAAGTATTGTTTAATAAAGGATTTTCTGCCAACGTTTCGGCTTACATTGCAAGCCATCTTCATAGAAATGTGAACTTAGGGACAGGACGTCTTCTCTCATCTTCATGATAGCCCTGAAGATGGCTTGCAATGTAAGCCGAAACGTTGGCAGATAATCCTTTATTAAAAAATAGATTTTTTAAATTTGTGTTTTTTGGATCTACCTAGACCGAACCTCAACTAAAATCATCTAAAAATGAACTCACTACTGATTGTCATTCAATACTGCACTGTTACTGCTACTGCCTAGGTCACGACCTGCCCGATGTTCTGAGACACGCGATCCGATACTGACTCGAGAGTACGGTAACTGGACAGAACCTTTCACGGGAATAATTTTTTTTTTCTTTTAGAAAATAGGTCTTCCTCTTAGATGTGGAGTGGTGTCAACTGGAAGCAGGTGGCCACCTTCCAACCACCCCTTCTGCATAAGTCTGGACCTCTTATTACATGCTTCCCCCCAAGTCTTTCAACAATATTTATATATCGTTAGTGAAACTTTACTGTCAATACCAATTGATGTTTCTAGCTATGGAACTAGGCACACAATAGAGTGCTGTCTTACCCATTTACCCATACCTAAACCTTACGACAAAAAAATATATGAAATTTCGAGAATTTTTTTTACTTGATAAAAAATAACCTTTAAAACAGATTTCGAAAAATATTACTCACAGCATAAGTTGTTAGTAATATGCAGTAATGATAAATTGCATTAATTAACTACCAAATTTAGTTTCATATTTTCAAAAAATTGCTAACTTAAATTCAAAAATACGCAGTTAAATTAGTGAAATAAAGAAAATTTTGGCTGGTTTCACAGCGGAGCGTTTGGTGACTAGTATGTTATACTGTGATTGGGAAACGGAAAGGGCTGTTCCCAAGTTAGTGTTATAGGAATGGAAGGTTAGGCTACGATCGAAGGCATTCAGCGATCCAGAAGTAGTGGTTATTTGAATACATAAATAATAAATACATTCCAAAGATCCGATCCTACCCAGCGAATTTCACTTCCGATTACTCCCCTCTGAGAACAAATAATAAAATGTTAACACTTTTACTCTGGGAGAAATACCCGAAGGCCAGAATAAATAACCGATAAATGTAAGAATTTTAATATATATCAGTCCTACGATTATGTATGCTTATCAAGTTCACTTGAAGTTGATAGCCTATCAGGATCGCAGCCCATGTACGCTCTGAATGTCATGAAAAATAATTACAACAATTGGAAGAATTTTACCCTACTAGGTTAGTTAGGAATGAAATTTATATAGTTAATTTTGTTATTGACAATTCTTATACTTTAGTGGTCTTGAACAAACATAAAATCTTTAGAAAAAAAAAACAACGTTATTTGTATAAACATTCCAGGTCAATAAGAATTAACCTTTTACTCGTCAGAGCAATTTAAAACAATTAACTCTTAATTCAGGGCCCATTTTGGAGAATTATGGAATTATGGAAACTCTCGTAAATTCCATTAAAAACCGTTCAGTTGTTCCTAAGATATTTAGGCTGTGGCCTTTAAGTTAATTTATTTTTATGCTTCTTCTCTTGTAAAAACCTTAAAAATAAAAGGAATGCAAGGGAATATAACTAAAAAATCATACTATCTCACCCGGGACTCGAGCCGGGGTAGTGCAATGATTAGCATAACTGCCCGGAAAGCAGAAGACCCGAGTTAATTCCTGGCTGAGGTAGTAGGACTTTTTATTCTTTTCTTTTGCATTGTATAAAATGTAACTATTTTACAACAAATATTGTATAAAACAAACGTGGAATTATATACTACAAGTAATTTAGTATCTAAAAAATACATTTTCTATTAGCAGAGAGTTAATACTTTGGTTTTTAATATAAATTATAATGATTATTTATCATTAGAAATATAATATAAGTTCAAAATGTATTCGATAAAACGATTAGGATTTTTGAAAAATTGTAAAATTCTGAAAAAAATGTTTCTGCCAACATTAGATCTTAATTTTTCTTCATTTAGAACAGATAGAAAGAATAATACTGTATTTTCTTAATATTTATATTGAACACACAAAGTCATTTTAATGCTCAAAATATTGAAATTTACGAAACCATTTGAAAGTAAATATTTAAGAATATACATTTTAAGATAAAGTGGGCTCTATCATTAAAAATATTTCCTTTGTTATTGATTATTTTTCTACTGAATGAAATACTGAGCGGAATCTATGAATTAATAAGATATAAGACTACAATATATTACGAAAAGATGCTTCAATCAAAATAAAAAATAAACAAATACTTTTGCATTTTGAAGTATAGTCTGAGCTGCATTCATTTGGATTCACTTAGAAAAATAGTATTTCATTGTTTTCTATATGAACAACAATTACAGTGTATAGAAAATCTACAGAATATATTTTAATAATGAGTTTTATATATATATNACAATATAGGGTGAAATTTTATTGAAATCATGAAGAGCCAAAACAAATAGAATTTTAATTATATAAAAAATTGATTCTATTTTTATCATGTTTTATTGTCTAGACCCTAGATGATAATACTTTTACATTCTACCAGCAATCTTGCACATTTTGGGATATTGGTATAAAGGTTTATGGAGTCAGGATGTTTTTACAGAAATAATGAGTTCACATCATTCCTTGTATCATTTTAACTAGTTGAATACATCTAAAAGCAAATAATTAATAATACGAATGAGGTATAAGTACTATTTTCAAAAAGAATTGGCTGAAAACCTGTTTAAAAAATTAAACTTAAAATAATATTTAAAAGCAATAAACTTAAGTGTGCGCTAGCTTGGTACTAGTTGAACCAGAAATTGTTGTGAATTTGTTAAAGATGTATGAGTTATTCTCAGCAGAGTTTTTACATTCCGTCAACATTTTCTTGACGGAACTTCCAATTCGAAGTGAGTTAGGTCAGAAGGGCTGGGCAGCAGAAACCAAGCCTAGAGCTGTATTACGCTCAGCTGCTACTTATCGCCTGGCTACCCCTCCAGGACAGTCACACCCTCATACCCTTGCGAAAGTGTCCTACACGGGGCGAGAGGCCGGGATGACCCGAGGGGAGAGGGGCTACCTCTCGCTAAAATGTGGCCCAGATCGTGACTGGAAATTCAACCGGCTACAACTCCAGCACGAGTCTTGTCAACTTTACATCTGCTGTCGGCGTACGTTCTGCTAGCTCTCCAAGAGGCTTGCGGTCAGACCATGAAACTACAGCGGAACCTCCTCTCACCAAGGTCCTGTCTTCAAGAATACAAAGATACTCATGCTTAAATTATTATTCAACCTTGAACCCCTAATTCTGAGTATTTGCCTTCAGCAGACGTAAAATTTGAATTATGTTCAGAAACACAACTTTTCTTATCATATAATCTGTATAAAGTTGCTAGAAGTTATGGTACAAGCCCTCTTATTCTCTCTCTCTCTCTCACTCGCTCTCTCTCTCTCTCTCTCTCTCTCTCTCTCTATATATATATATATATATATATATATATATATATATATATATATATATATATATATATATATATATATATATATATATATATATATATATATATATATATATATATATATATATATATATATATATATATATATATATATATATATATATATATATATATATATATATATATATATATATATATATATATATATATATATATATATATATATATATATATATATATATATATATATATATATATATATATATATATATATATATATATATATATATATATATATATATATATATATATATATATATATATATATATATATATATATATATATATATATATATATATATATATATATATATATATATATATATATATATATATATATATATATATATATATATATATATATATATATATATATATATATATATATATATATATATATATATATATATATATATATATATATATATATATATATATATATATATATATATATATATATATANATATATATATATTGAATTCGAATGATCATTATTTATCAGGTTACCAAAATGCATACACTCCAACATTTTCACAAACTCAGAATATATTTGTTAATATAATTATAAACAAATAGAAGTACACAACACACAAATGGACAGGCCATGTTTTTGTTTCGTATTTATCTTTAGTGAAGTAATAATTTTTTATATGTATTGTAAGGAATCAAAATTTTACAAACGACGTGTTGCAAAATTGAATAATTTATTTTTAAATCACTGCTTGGTTGTATTAATTTAATGTATATAATGTACGGTTATATTCTTAAGGATGATAAAGTTAATTATTAGCTTACTGAGTCCTTTTGCAAAATAATAAAAATTATTTGTTGTGTTGAAAGCAAAATGTATTTTGAAGGTAATTTTATTACGTATAAATCCCTTTTTCAAGCTAAATTTCAGTCGATAGCAGCTAAAAATCCAAATAAATGACGTGAAATATTATCTCATGATAACTGGTTGTAGAACAGAGACAGGAGACAGTGTTTGCTCTATAATATGATCTACATTTTTAAGTACTTTCTTTCATTTGAAAAATATAATTAAAATGTTTTATAAATACTAGAAAGATAGAAGATGACATTTTAAACTTTTTATATTCAATATATATATATTCAATGTTTTTATGTTACAGTATATTGAATATAAAATTAGAGAGACGACCCTAAGTAATTACGTTTTACATATATTGTAATATATATTCAAATGGAGAGTTTTTTTGACCGTAGATATTATTATTACATGATTTTAGTTGGGGTTCGGTCAAGGTAGATAAAAAAAAAAATACAAATTAAAAAAGAAAAGGTGGATTTTTTTTAAATTTTAAAACACCTTTTTTTTAAATTTGTATTTTTTTTTTATCTACCTGGACCAAACCCTAACTAAAATCATCTAATACTTGTTATACAATATAGTTCATAAGTGTTAAGAGGCACAGATAGCTGTTGCTATCTACCGGACACTGGTTAAACTAGCCTGGCCACGCCCAATGTCTATAGCCAGGCCCTAGGTTACTTCTGGACAGTTTCTATCCAACATAAAATATAAAATCCAAAATTCTGCCTGAATCCCCCCCCCCCATAATTTTAGATNGATTTTAAGGTCACTT
The DNA here is from genome assembly GCA_000696205.2 of Oncopeltus fasciatus. NCBI lineage: Eukaryota > Metazoa > Arthropoda > Insecta > Hemiptera > Lygaeidae > Oncopeltus > Oncopeltus fasciatus. Next base: position 125,341 of record KZ808698.1, on the reverse strand, counting down.
TGGAGTGAGGAGTTTGCGACGTAATAGGGTGCATCAACTATGATTCTTAGGATTTTGGATTGAAAGGACTGTTGTGATAAATTAAAATTTTTTTTTATAAATGCTTATTGAGCCAATCCATGTGAATATACTGTAGGCCTTCCCACACTTGTGCCCTGTATTTCACAAAAGCTCATATAGCAATATATATATTTTATGTTAAAAGCTAATATTATTGTTTGTAATTAATATTTTCTTTTATGATCTTGATGTTAGAATTATTACTTAATGAAGGATATATACATATTTTTAATTATTTTTACTTTTTTAATATTATTTGTTTTTATTGGCTCTCTTGATACCACCGCTTTATAACAGGCGATTGAACCTTCACTGTCCATGCCTTTTATTGAAGCCTAGCGAACATTATTGAGATTACAGCAGCTGCTTATAGTAAGCCTTTCGAAGTCATGTTTTCAGTACAACCAGAGCTTGCTAAGGTAATCATCAACATGCTCAGAAGGCCGCTGTCGCGAAGGTACGCGAAGGGGCTGGAACATTCTTATCTGAAATTCCCAGTAAGCCGACTTCCTTCTAAATAGACAAGGAAGCAGCTGTTATCCTTCAATTATTCCCCTGCCCGTACAGGCCTGGTCCACACTTCACCATACTTCCCCAGTCTTTACAATATAAATGCAACGAGTTGAAAACATCCACTATCTCTTTTCAACTAATGAACTTGAACCGGCCTTAGCGACCTCATCTCTTGTCCTGTTCACCTTTGAGACTAAATAACTCAGTTAATTGCAATTAAGCCTAATTTAAATGAAGTACGGTAACTCCATTAGCCAATTCAACTAAATATATAATGTAAAATAGCTGTCGACCCGAATAGCAATTATTGAGTCTCTTACAGAAAATTGGTTATTTCTCCGAATAATCCTATTGATTCCTATTTTGCTTAAATCATTGATAACCCTTAGAGCAGTTAAATATTATTTTGTACTGCTCCAAACTTTAAAGATTAATCAATGTTAATAATTAAATTTTAAAACAGGACAGACTTATACTTGTTGAATACAAAAAAAAAAATAAATCCACTTAATTTACACACGTTATTCCTCAAATATATTAAAATAATAAAATGAAAACTCCTTTGCGCTGGAGCTGCAATAAATAGAGTTCCTATGTTTCATTAATTGTGGACGTATATATGAATAAGTGAGATATTTGATCTTACATGATGGAAAGGGCAATGAGAGAAAATTGTGAGAATGCCATAGCTGACAGGGGCATGTCCAGTAGGGAGGAGTGGATAAAGCTACAACCTTCGTAGTTACATTGTTAAATATCTCCTTGGTTGTAGTATATCTTATAAATATGGCATAAGTGATTAAAATTTGAATCATTCAGAAAATGTGTACACTTATCTCGTATAAACACTCTCCTCCCTCAAATGCCCCCTTTTTGCCAGTCTATTTCACCCCATGCAGCTCGTTCCTGGCCAGCTCTTTAGAACATGACTCGCATATCTCATCAACTTATCCGATCGAAGCTGATAACTCAAGAAAAATGTTTGCAATGGATCACAATAAAAGGTTTTATACAGTTACCAAGACAACCCTAGACCACACACTCATCAATGGTAGAAAAAATTGAGAGTTCGCCTGGGAGTTTTAAAGCATCTACCGTTTAGCACTTTATCCAGTCTACCATTTGTTATGCTTTGTACAAAAATTCTTAACAGTATGATGTTTGCATTATATATAGGGGAGAAGAGAAACGAAAAACCGTATTTACTCGAAGAATTTTACGCTGATTAGTTTCAATATAATTTTTGAACAATCCTCCTTAGCAGTCTCTTAGCAATCCTCCTTAGCAGTCCCTTAGCAATCCTCCTTAACAGTCCCTTAGCAATCCTCCTCCTTAGCAGTCTCTTAGCAATCCTCCTTAGCAGCCCCTTAGCAATCCTCCTCCTTAGCAGTCCCTTAGCAATCCTCCTCCTTAGCAGTCCTTTAGCAATCCTCCTTAGCAGTCCCTTAGCAATCCTCCTTAACAGTCCCTTAGCAATCCTCTTTAGAATAATTAAAGAGAAAGTTGGAACCTCATCACGACCACGGATTTTGGAGAAGAAATCTGGGATGCCGCCAAACCTTCCAACATCCAACGAATTCCTGTCCTTTCAATCCAAAACGCTAAGAATAATTGCAAATGCTCCCTATTTTGTATCCAATTCATCCCTTCCCCACGATCTTAATATCCCTTTTGTTCAAGACCTCATTTCTCTCCGCTTTACCCTCTTCCACAGTAAACTGCCATACCATCCTAATATACTAGCACATTCCATGTCTTCCAACTCCAACCCCTACAACCCTCCCCGTCGACTCAAACGAAGTTGGCCCCGAGACCTCCTGAGGACAGAGTCTATAAATAATTTGAGAGTGATTTCATTGGTCACCTTCTTTCCTCATGTGATTGACATTAAATGTCAATTTTACTTTTCATTGTTATTAAATTACCAAATATTTTTATTTAACAGAATGTAATAAATAATTAAAAGTTTAAAAATAAAGAAGAAGATAAAATTATATTTTAAAAAAATTGGGTAAATTACTAAGTTGCAATTGAGTTTTGATCGATTACCTTACTTGGGCAAGAGGAAAAACAGAAATGAAGAAGTCAGGTAATAATTACTGTTTTGTCGTGACTCCATTAGCCCTAAAGGGATGACTAAGTGGAAAATAGGGCGGGCGATAGCTAACCCAGATTTAGTGGGTGCGTTAAGCTAAGTTCTGCCAGTCTCTTGGGGACAACACATCCTTATCCCTCGGAGTAGTCATTACCTCTACACGAGGACTATATCTCGTCCAATATTTCAGGGGAATTATATCCTCCCGTAAAGTCCGCATTTTCCTCTGCCATTTTAAGGGGATAAATTTAAGGGACGGTTAAATCTAAAGGTAACCTGCATGACATTTGGGATAGACTCCTCCCCAAGAGACGTATTCTCTAGACACAGAGGGGGTGGAAGTTATCCCATCCAGGGTTGTTCCTGACTTTCGTCATCAATTCACTAATTAAAGCAGTTCAATTGTAAGTATGATACATTTGCAAAACCAGACAGCAATGTCTTCTCTTCAAAACGCCACACTGATTAGATCAAAGAACAGATACAGGCCTGCCATAATAAACCTAGTTAAAATATAATANAAGGAAGCCATCCACCGCGAGCTAGAGATCAAACTCCTCAAGAGCCACTTCACCAAGGACTTCTTCTGAAGGAGCCTTCAACGTGAGGCATCCGACGGCTCAAGTACTAAACACATGAAAGCATAATTTAATTATAACTAAATTCAAAACGAAGTTTGCCGGGTCCGCTAGTTATGAATATAATACAACATTTTTAAAATAAAATCGATTAAAAATTATTTTTATCCTAATAAAAGTATTAGTTCCATATCATTGAAATAAAAATACTACATTCTATTGGAAATTCTAGTGATCGAGAAGAACTCAATTAGGTAAGAAGGAATATCACTAAACACTTCAAATTCCAAAAACGACCAATAACATTTGAACTCGAATACTGGTAACGTATTGAATTAAAAAGATTAGCAGCTAACTAATATATATATATATATCTGTGTGGGTGAGTTCATTTATTTATTGCTGATTAAAATAAATTTGTCAGCCCTATTTTCTCAAAGCTAAGACATCATCATTCAAGCCTGGTATCCACAAAAGATGAAAAGTAAAAAAAAAGAAAGAAGTATCAATAATCCTCAAAATAATCAGGAATTTTATTTTTTTAATCATGAAAGGCCCAACTCCTCTCTCATACAAACACAACAAAATATAAATAATTCCTCAATTCGTCCTAATTGTTCTGCCACATACGATTGACAGAAAAAAAACCCAATTAAAACAACCAATAAAGTGAAATTAAACAATCAAATCAGTTCGGCTCTAGATAAAGTTCTCAGATACTAACAGAAATGCATATGTTTTTTTTGTTTTTTTTATACCAGTAATTTGATATTTAATTATGTCTCATTCATGGAATCTCAAAAATTTGATTCGCTTAATAAACATTTTATTGCAAGATGTAACATTCACCTTTTATCGAAGTAAATTATTATTAACGAATCTAAATCAAGAATTTAAATTATATGGAATTAACATTGGTTTAAAAAGGAAAAAAAACGAAATTATAATTTCTCACATTGCATATTCAACAAAAATAATAATAAATAATAATTTTTTTTAAATTATCAATTTCTTTTTTTTTGTGGTGTGAGTGTAATTTCAGCACCATCTATAGCAACCCTTTTACCCGTAAGTATGTGCGGGTTATGGTGACATTTTGACTACGGACGCTGTGATCTAAGAAGCATTACAGATGAATTAAACAATGAGGCATGACCGGCGTGTGTAGTATGTATGAAGAATTACTAATTTCTCAATTTCAGCAGATTTTTAATTGAAGAAAATCAAGCTTCATACAGAAGAGCAATGAGGCAAATTTAAAATTTTGCACAAATCTTTACAGGCCCTATAGACAAATTATGTATGCCCATTCCAATATGTGGAGTGGCGTCTGTGGTGTACTGATGGGCGAGCGTTACTCACATGCTGAAAGTCCTCGGCTCGAATCCCGGTTCTCCCAGTCTTTTTCTGAACCAATAGTTTCAAAATTGTCTACCAGGATGCACTATAATCCTGGCGGAAGTGTACAAGCGGGAGATTAGTTAGCATCTTTCTGAGGGAGAGGGCGCTTGCGTCATCAGCATTTGCTAAGTTTCAAGAGACAGATATAGAAACAATATAGTTATTATCAGAAATAAAGAAAAAAAAAACAAATGTATCATTAATTGGGGATCTTAACGTAAATTTTTTGTAAATCAATTGAAAGGTACAATATAATAATTTTAATTAAAGAATAAATTTAAATTATTTATTTTCATTATTTGCGTAAGATATTTCTGTTTTGTATTATATTATATGTTATGGTTTTTTTAATAACTAAAATAACTTTAGTGATAATAACATGTGTTATATTACATTTTATTCAAATACAAGAGTCATTTTTTTATAAGTTTGTGTATTTGTGATATAATACTGAATAATATATAAAATACGCGTATTACATGTGGAATCCAAATGTTATTCCTTTTTGATAAGTTTTGTAAAAAAGAAAATTCTATTTAATTTTTTTACTGTCTGTAGGCTCTTTTAAATTTCTAACTGTCGGGTAAGTTTTCTATTGTCTGAAACCTGTTGAGGAGGGGGTTTTAGGGGAGGAATAATTAGAAGATACATCATTCTTTATGTATTATATTATTTATATAATCTTTTTTTGGCTGAAATCCATTTCAGTGGAGAGAGGCTTAAATAAAGGATTAAATTTAAGTTAAATAGCTGGCACCACGAGTTCAAATCACGCCCGAGTGATCATTTATTTGTGAATAAAAGCTTGTCCTGAGCCATGGGTGTTTAGAATGGGGTGGTAACCTGTAGATTGCCCCTCCCTCTATGATGCTAAATTCTTGAAAGGAAGGCTAACAAGAAAAAAAAAGAAATAAAAGATAATAAATTAATTTAGCAATCCTCCTTAACAGTCCCTTAGCAATTCTCCTCCTTAGCAGTCCCTTAGCAATCCTCCTTAGCAGTCCCTTAGCAATCCTCCTCCACAGTACCTTAGCAATCCTCCTCCTTAGCAGTCCTTTAGCAATCCTCCTCAGCAGTCCCTTAGCAATCCTCCTTAACAGTCCCTTAGCAATCCTCTTTAGAATAATTAAAGAGAAAGTTGGAACCTCATCACGACCACGGATTTTGGAGAAGAAATCTGGGATGCCGCCAAACCTTCCAACATCCAACGAATTCCTGTCCTTTCAATCCAAAACGCTAAGAATAATTGCAAATGCTCCCTATTTTGTATCCAATTCATCCCTTCCCCACGATCTTAATATCCCTTTTGTTCAAGACCTCATTTCTCTCCGCTTTACCCTCTTCCACAGTAAACTGCCATACCATCCTAATATACTAGCACATTCCATGTCTTCCAACTCCAACCCCTACAACCCTCCCCGTCGACTCAAACGAAGTTGGCCCCGAGACCTCCTGAGGACAGAGTCTATAAATAATTTGAGAGTGATTTCATTGGTCACCTTCTTTCCTCATGTGATTGACATTAAATGTCAATTTTACTTTTCATTGTTATTAAATTACCAAATATTTTTATTTAACAGAATGTAATAAATAATTAAAAGTTTAA
>KZ808698.1:78849-100758 GCA_000696205.2 Oncopeltus fasciatus | reverse complement strand
GGGGGGGGGGGAGGAAAAGGAAAAAAAATACGCAATTTGGTGGAGAGCGGCGGGGAAGTGAAGCGGAACCCTTGATAACGCAGGGGTGGGAGATAAACCGGGTTACGCCTCTCCCTTATTCCTTAGGTCTTTATTGTAGCTGGCGTTCTTCTAGGGAGCGGGGAAGATGATGCGACGTTCTGCAGACGGAACGCCAATAGTATGGTACGCCGAAGCTGAGACACAGAATGGACAACCTCTGACACGGCAGTGAGGAATGAGAAAACTCGACTAGATACGAGATAAGAATTACATTCCTTATTATCTCGTGAGTTCGGCAAGCTAATTTGCACAAAATACAATCAAGTATGCATAATTTGCCTCTGGACTTAGTAGATTTCCCTACAAACACATACATACAATTTTCGTTTAAACAATTTGATGTTTACTGATCTATAATAATGACAACTAAAAGTACGGATGAATTTCCTTCAATGAAACATGTTGTTAAGGGCTACGGGTCAACAATAATTAAGAAAAATGATAAATTGCAAACTTTAGTTAATTATAACAATCGAATTTACTAACTGTAAATTAATAAATAGAAAATATAAATTACTTACAGCTAATTATAGATATGTAAAAATAAATTAAATGCGATTATTTATATACAGACCTCAAATAAATTGCTAATTACTCACTAATTAGTCACTTATCTCTTTACTATTACTGTTTCTGCACAGGCTACGGCCAGCCCAAGGCTCTGAGTCACGCGATTTGACAAGATATCTGACTGAGTAACACAAACTTATCACTGACTTGGAGGCCATTGGCGAGCTGCTATTATAACTTCAGGGAAAGACCGAGATAGGCATAGAAGATTTTAATAACGATTTATAAGTTACTCTAATACTATCCTCTTAAGACAGGAACAAGGAAACAGGTGGCTTCCCACAATTGACTCCTTCCTGCACAGGTCTGGTGGTCATGTCACCTACTTTCCTACTCTTGAACAGCTTTTTATTGATATATTATGCTCAAAAATAAATTAATAAAATAAAAATATCCATTAAAACCGTAGTAAAATCTATCTCATTAAAAAAAAAATTACCATGACATTGTTTTGGCTGAATGACACTTTAAAACTGAAATAAATTAAAGTTAATTTTTCTTATTAAAAGTGTAATGTGTTTGTGTTAAAATTAAATATTTTAGATTACATTAAATCTACTGTCCAAAATAAAAACTAATTACTTTCACTAGTTACAAAATATACAACTAAATAGGCTTAAATTGCGTATTTCCAAAGAGGCCTCCGAACAACTTGTTAACTTGTCTAATTTAGACAGAGATCTGAACTCACGAGTTACTGGCTCTGGCCCGGATGCTGGTTCCTCAAAAAACGCTCGATCTGACTCTGACTCGAGGTCTGCTGGACAGAACTTATTTTATGTCTGTGCTTCAGTGCGATTCAGAATTTTCTTAGAAAATAGGATTTCCTCTCATAAGCGGTGATGTGTCATCTGGGAGCAGGTGGCCGTTTTCTGTTCGGGCCGGTCCTATTTTTCCGTGCTTCCCAAAGTCACCACAAATCCTCAACAAAATTAAAAGGAATATTGTTAATAATCAGAATTGTATTTTCTGATTAAACAAATGCAAAGCCATATGGAAAAATGACATAAAACGTCATAACAATCGTGAAACGGTTTGCAAAAATAAGCTTAAGCGTTGAATCAGTTTTCATTATTTTAGAAAATTTTCTATATAAATATAAAATGATGTATATAAATCATATCTTACCACATTTTTAACTTCATCGGTTGATTAGTAAAAAATATTCAAAAGTTACGTAATACAACGTACCAACATAAATAGCTCGATTTTCCTGCAAGAATTTTACTGAAAGAGGATAAAAAATAAACCTAAAAATTATCGGCCTTTAATAATTTTACCTTTCTAGTCAAAAATATTTNATGTCAATAGCTTAATCAGTATTTTTTTTTTAGTTACCTTAGAGTAAGATTTGGCAAACCTTCGATCTTTCTTTTTTAATGCAGAATTTTTATATTAAAGATAATAGTTTTATAGTTTTGTCATTTCTGATATATTTCCCTAGACATTAAAACAACCATTGAATAAATAAATTCCTGAATATTTTCATAAAGAGATCTGTCTTGCAATATTCAAAAATAGTGTTTCATACAAATAGATAGATAAAAAGGAAAGAGTTGAATAAATATATACAAAAATAAATACATATCAAAATAAAAAAAGGACTAATAAAAATTGTGATTATATTTCTATAAAATATTTTGGACAGGAATATTAAGTTAGTGATATTTCTCTGTGTTTTAAGATTCAGAAATCCAAAAGAAATTTTTTTTATTTATTAAGCCCCTGTTTGAAGTGGGAAAAGCAACAGTGGTGAAGTGACTGAGGCGGTGTAAAAGAAATTCTGTCTGTGTGTCGCTATTAGAAGCCTGTATGCTGGCTCTCTTGCTGGAAAATGGCGGGCACAGAGATGTGCAGGTGTAACCTATCTCCAGGTTTCCCCTGGGCTAATCACTAACCTTCACTCCACATTACGCCGCTCTTCACAAAGACAATCCTCTTCACCAAGCAGAACAAAATTGTATTTATTTTTCTACACTTGCTTTAGTGGCCACAATTTAAAAAAAAAAAATAAATAAATAAAATAAACCAAATTCATATTTAAGGTCCATTATGCAAACAGCTTATGGTATCCCATAACATGGTATATTATGAATATAGAACTATCTATTCTATTTATATACACAAAAAAAAACAACAAAAAACCATTTATTAAGATATTAGTAGAGAATTTTAGGGGGTTCGGCCGAGGTTGATAAAAAAATATACTTTTAAAATATTTTATTATCTGCCGACGTTTCGTTTGTTGCCCTTTTCGCTGACTAGGTAAACCACTAAATTATTATTGACGAATTGTATTAATATGAAAGAATAGAGAAGGCTTTACAATTAATACAATATTATTTGTAAGAAACGCAACAGTTCATAGTTGTTAACAATGACTCTATCTTTAAGTTAACGCTGAATGTAGTCCATCGTGTTATCATCAATGTAAGGCGCACTGTAGTTTCTATATTATATAAATGACTTTCCATCGATTTAAACCCCAACAAAGATTTTTCTCTAGCAGTTGATCAGAATGAATTTCTCACGTTGAAAAACAAACAAATGAAGAGTCAACTAATTGTATAAATAACATACTTTGAGCTCTAGTTATATATGTAGGTGGTACACAATAAACTGTTATTAAATATGTGTAAACACAATTTATGGATATTAAAATAAAAGGTGATGAACCTACACAAATGGAAATTAGTTTAAAAAATATAAAATTTGAAAAGGTCAAAAAAACTAAATTCTTAGAAATAATTTTGCATCAAAATCTAAATTGGAAACCATTGATAAATGAAATACAAAAATAAGTAAAGATTAAACGAAAAACTTCAAAGAATCTTAGATAATAAACGTTTAATTAATATAAAACATGGTATTTTTTTAGTCTTATTTATATAAATTACTCTTGAGATAGCTCTAGAGAATCTTCAGAGATTTATAAAATACTAGAGGAGGTTATAGGACTCATGTATAATTTAAATGCCAGGTCATCATGCATAGCTCGAGCTAAATGTCAACGCGTTCTAAATGAATACAAATTGCAAACCATTGCATCTCTTTCTGTACATCACACGCAAACACATTATACAGAATATCATGAATTTCACAAAAGAATAAATAAATAAAGGAGATAAACACTGGCATTCGACTCCTCATAGAAGTAATTTATTAATCAATAAATATTTGACATCCTTTCATGGAAGAGGAATAGATTGTGCTAAAGTATTTATGTATAATTTGATACTAAAAATTCCTATCTGAATAAAACATAAAATATTTTATATTTTTATTATGAAATAGTTAATTGATAAATAAATTGTACAACTTAAGTGATTTTTTAAAATAAAATTTAGAAAGTGGCATATAGCTTATATTTATTTAAAATATGTGTTATATATTATATATTTGTCATGAGTGTTATGTTAGTGTTGGTGAGATACGTTATATGAGGGCGGGTCAATAAGTGCGTGACTTTTTAAATGAAACAAAGGTTTTTTGATAAAAATTAATTTTATTTTTCAACATAGTCTAGCTCCTTTGAGCTCTGTAAACTTCGTCCAACGTTTCTCCAATTTTTTTATCCCTTCCAAAAAATAAGATTTCTCGAGCTATCCCCAAGATGGGTGCCGCGTTTGCTAACAATCGACCATAAACGCAATCGTGTGACAACTTCGATCGAATGTTTGGCGTTGTTCAACCGCAACAAGGATGAGTTTTTGCGACGACTTGTAACAGTGGACGAAACATGGATACACCACAACACGCCAATGACCAAGCAGCAGTCAAAACAGTGGGTTTTGCCGGGTGAATCAGTGCCAAATTAGGCCAAAGTGGGTTTGTCAGCCAATAAAGTCATGGCTACTGTTTTCTGGGATGCACGCGGTGTAATCCTCATAGATTACCTTCAGAAAGGAGGAACAATCAATGGCGAATATTATACCAACTTATTGGACCGATTTAATGAGGATTTAAAGAAAAAACGACCGCATTTGGCCAAGAAATAAGTTCTTCTCCATCAAGACAATGCAAGAGTCCATACGTGCGTTGTTTCCATGGCAAAATTTCAAGAATTACGCTATGAATTGCTCCCTCATCCGCCGTATTCTCCGGATTTAGCCCAGAGTGACTATTTCTTGTTTCCGAACCTTAAGAAATGGCTTGGCGGAAAGAGATTTTATTCCAACGATGAAATCATCTCACAAACAAATACATATTTTGAGGAGCTCGAGAAATCTTATTTTTGGGAGGGATAAAAAATTGGAGAAACGTTGGACGAAGTGTATAGAGCTCAAAGGAGACTATGTTGAAAAATAAAATTAATTTTTATCAAAAAACCTTTGTTTCATTTAAAAAGTCACGCACTTATTGACCCGCCCTCGTATATGTTCAGATGATAATTATATTCTGTAACGTTAGTTGCGTTATACAAATGTTATTATTAATGTTTTGTAATGAGATATATTGAAATGTATTTATAATATGTATTGGTATTATGTATGTGGGTTTTATACTTTTGATTTTATATTTAATATACAATATTTAATAGTGAAATTTGCTACTGATAATTATTATTAATATATAAATTACACATATGTGTATTCAGACGAATCACAACAAACGGAACACGTAGACAGACTTCTACCTGACACAAGCCATTACAGGACACGGTACAATCAACAGTTATTTCTACAGATTCAAAATTAGAGACTCTCCATACTGTCCCTGTGACTTTACCTACGAACAGACATACCAACATTTAATATACGACTGTACACTACTTACTGACTTCAGAATGACATTACAAAACAAACCACAACAGACATACGAAAAATGGCCTTTAACAGTCAATTTATTGATAGACAAACTATTTCCTGAAATTAAAAAATTTCTCCAGATCTCTTTTGAAAAAATAAAAATTATAAATGATAAATACTCATAATGTATATATATATATATATATATATATATACTCAAAAGAAGTGAGATGAAGGAAAGNTTAAAAAATATACAAAATTCTCACATTAGAGTTACACGTTTACTGATTATAATTCATTAATCAAATATTACGTATATCAATGTATAAATAGAAATTTGTTGTATATTTCTTCATTTTTATGTGATTATTCATTTTAAAATTTTTTCGTTAATGTTCATTTTAGTTAAATTTTCTTGTTCAATTGTTTCCTTCTATTTGTTGTTAATCCATTTTCTTTAACATGTTTTTTTTACTCAATTTATATTTATAATTATTTAAAGTTTAAATTTTTTTATGTAACATGTTCATTGTATACATGTATATGGATTTATGTATGGCATGTACAGTAAATAAATGCTCTTATGGCGGGTTTCTGTCATAAGGAAAAAAAAATACATATGTGAATTTAGATGTATATTCAAATTACTTTAAGTAAATATTCTATTATGTGATCTTGCACAATATTCAGGTACATATTGTCCAAATCTCTCCTCCCTCCGTATATGTAGAGGGAAATTTTGTATTATTCTGAAAATACGACCACTTTTACCAATTCTATAAATTGAAAGGCCTTATCGCCTACCAATATTTTTGTGGTCGGCAAATCCTCACTCCTAAGCAGGAGGAAGTTAACATTCCTTGTGTCTAGCTAACATTTCTTATGGTTATATCGCAATTCTTTCTATTTTTTCCACCCTTTCACGTTTTTCGCCTCGCTTACATCTTAGTAACTTGAATGATGACCTTCCTCAAACGGTCCAGTTTTTCCGATGACTTCTTCTCATATAATTATTTATTGTCTTCCTATCGGTTTGTTTCCAATGTTTTCTGTAGAACGGGGGGGATTCATAATTAATTCCAGTCAGCATTAGTTAATTAGTTGGAGTCTACATGTTTTTTTTTGTTTTTTTAGAATTCTTTTAAACGATTTTCGATTAATTTAAACTAAAATGATCCCATCATATTTGAAAAAAAAAAATCAGAATGTATAGAAAAGAGGGTAATTATACATAAAAAGCAGTTTAGTATAAGATAAACTATACAAAAATAATGGAATTGTTTTTGATGATATAAATTGTATACAATTACTATATTAAAATTACCTAATTACAGTATACAAAAAAAATGTATGAAAATATTAATAAATATTTTGTATCAACCAGAAGATCTACAGATTTACTAGTAGCCCGTGGTTCCTTTGGGCATCCTCTCTGTCTTCCTTAGTGGCCACCTGATCTCCGAGATTTCTTCTATGTAATTCAATCATATCGAACTGAGAGATAAGTGAAAGATCTTTATCCATTCTACAGATGAGATGAATATTTCTCTTTTAAAGTTTCAACAGTCTCCCACGTAAATTGCACTTGGGAGACATTTCTTCTACATCTTCTTCAGAGCAGCTAGAAATTGTTAAAGATCCGTCTCTTAGTTAAGAGAAAATGTCCTAACCACATATATATCCGGTAGAGAGAAGGTCATGGCACCTCTGTGTATTTATTCTCTCTGAAAAAGTCTTTACACATAATGAAGGATGAAATAAGTAACATGAATATTTGATACAACGCAAATTATCGTTACATATACACATGACTGCACCATAATTTTAGCACAGAATTCCCTTACCAGGTGGTACATCTCCCCTCTTTCGTTCTCGATATTTCATTGTACAGTTTACGAGTGGTATATTCTTTCTAAAAAAAAAAAATAAAAATAAAAAACCTTTTTCATGAAATGTTATGTGACTTTTTCAAAAAAGGAATGGGAAAATTTTTTATCGTTTATAACAGAGGAGATGAAGATTTACCAATAAATACATTTCTAGATAACTTTTCTTGATACATATATCTTAGTCGATCAAATAACAATCTATTTTTTTTTAAATTCAATACCATCTACCTAAATGATGGTTTTCCTTTCATAACTTGTTTAGTTCTATGCAGATCAAATTATTTAACGAAAGTTCCACCTAACGACATTTATATAAAAAAAAGAAAAAACTACAGCTTGCCCTTCTTCAATGAACAATTTAGTTTACATTATGGTTTGTCTGGCTGTGTGGTAATTTTGAGGGTTGAGGTAAGAAGTTTTGTAAGGACAGTGAATATTCATAATTAATGCATACATTTTAAACTCTGATGTTACATATGCAATAATATTAACAATACAAATTCCTTAGTATTTTATATTGCCGTTAATCTCCTAGATTTAGAGTAATTCTGGTTGAGAAATATATTTTTATGGGTTTCCAAAACTACTGTTTTTCCACTTTCTTCGTTTGAAAGTAAATGGCTATGTCATCTGACTTATTCACAATGACATCTAGATTTATTACTCAACTGAAGTTTAAATATTTAAATTATTGATTATTTTTCAATTGTCTACTAAAATTTAAATTATTTCGCTATCTACCATTAGTTTCAATTGATGAATCCTCTTCACTCACAATAACAGCATTAGACAGTGCAATATGGAGGTCAATAATTGTCTTATCATTGCCCTATAATCCTTTAGGGCTTCCTTTAATGCGGTTTAAGGCCAAGATAAAGCTGCAAAAAGAGCAGTAACATGAACAAAAATAAAAATGAAGTTTGTGGAACGAAGGAGGGACATAGATAAAATACAAATATTAGTCCATAAACATTTGACTGGGCATATAGATATAAAAGGACCTCATCACTGATATTCTTCTATTTATGGTGCAGTAAATTCTAAAACCCCCATCCAAATGAAATAACACGCTGGGATTCATAATAAACATATTACTTCAACTAGTAACTTTCTAGTAGCTGAGATAATAGATATTCTAAGCTTAAAGCATTATTAACTTTAATAATGCTTTAACCATTGACTACTTAATGTTCATCAATAACTACTATGGATACTACATACTTTATAAGCGTACTTATGTGGTGCTGGGAACAAATAGATTAACAATTTTTTACTCATCTTTTTAGTTATATAAATTTATTTTTTCTGTTCCCACCTTGTGACCATATTCATGCAATGTATCATGTAAAATCATCTCACTAGTCTCTTTATCTCCACCACACACTCACACTCTCTCTCTCCCTCACTCTCTATCTTTGATTTCTTCAATAATATTTGAACATAAAATGATTCTATGTTTTATCTCAATTTCTTTAATATTTTATTATTTATTTATCATCTATAACTTATCTTAGTTGTATTTTTAATGCTAAAACTTTTACACCTTTTTTAATTTTATTTATAGTTCTTACGTCACAGCCGACTGTCGACCAGAGGTAGTTAATGTTAACAGAGTGGAATGGTTTTATTTACATTATTTATACTTTTTTTTTTTTTTTTTTTTATAGATGTCTCCATATAAAAACGTAATCAAATTTAGTCTCACTTCCGTTTTTGTTTCAGAGGAAAAAAAATGACTCTTATCAAACAATAAGACAGAAATTAAATATTTGAGCGTCTAGTGTATGATAACATCAATGGCTAAGGTTCGGCCTCTGAAACTTAGAAGAAAAAAATTAACAAAAATCTATTCTTCAGTGCCAACATCTTGCCTTGTATTGCATATCTTAAATATTACAAAAAAGCAGAATCTACTTAGAGTCAATGTGTTCTTATAATCAAATTCTCAGTGTACTGAGATAAAATAAAACAGAAACAAAACATTACAGGAAATTAAATGCTATCATGTTTTATGTGCTCTATAGAAAATAACATACTAAAAAATAAATGTAAATATTTTAATGTTATGTATATAAATATNTTTTATTAATAGCCCTGAAGATGGCATGCAACATAAACGGAAACTTCGGTATTAAAAATAAAAACAATGACAATCGCTAGAGGAGAGAGGTATAATTGGCCACTGAAGGGGTGAAAGGACTGAAGGGTAATTTCAATGGGAAAGGGCAGGTAGAGTGGGAGGCGGCAGATATCAAAGGAAGAATTAAAGCAGAGGTAGGCGAGAGAGGAATAGGTAAAAACAGTTAGCGGAAGAGTCGGCATAGGTTAGAGGAATATGGACCGTATTAATTATAATGAAAAACCAGGATGTAAGTTAAAAAGTGATGACTCAGATAATAATATTCATAATAGTATTCAACTATACATATATACAGTATAGAATACAGACAGTTACAGTGAACACATGTATTCGGCCACGAGGATGGATAAAGTCCGAAAGCGCTCGCCACCAGAAGATGGTTTGCAGAAACCAATGAAGACGGATAATAGAAGGTATGATAGTTCTATATTCATTGGTAGTGATAATAACCCTTTAGATTATTTAAGTGGCTCATTGTCTTGATTGATGGTGCCTGTGATTAATACGGCTTGGATATAAGTTATTTGTATTTGTTCACCGAGAAGTAATTTTTGAGGAAATGGATTTTTGTATTGTTCGGATATTGGTCTATAAGTGATTTCAATTATATTCTTGTTTGTACTACTTAAGTAGCTAGACTTCTGCTTGCGAAAAAGAGAATGTGGTGGACTATGTTAGATTGTTGGGAAACAGGTACAGTCTTTTAACTGGGTTTAGAGGTGGTTGAGTATATTAGTGCGATGGATTCAAAGTCGAAGGTGTTATGCATTTGTGAGATTTCCTTGACATTTAGTATGACCTGGAATAAAAAGAAAAAAACAATAAGGTGAGAAGAAATAGAAGTTTGTAAAGTAATGCCTTAGAAAGAATGATATTCCTTAATAAAAATTTATCAGTTTAGTAATAACATTGATGAGGAAAAAGTTGAGTTGAATAATGAATGTGACCCATTTTATCAGTGACCCATTCTATTAGGAAGATAGGATGGAAGGGATTGAGAACTCTATGGATAAGTTTAGAGGCGGTATTTATGATTTGGTAGTGAGGGTCTGAAGTGTAAAAGTTGAGGGGTCGGGCTAAGTAAGTAAGTTGGTATTAAGTACCAGCCGTTAAGTATGGTCAAGTCGGATTGTTTAATAAGTAGTAAGTCGAGAAATAGGAATTTTTATTGTTAATTTTGTAAAGAATATGAAAAGAGTACAATGCTGGAATGCTATCCGAAATCAATCGATTGAAGATATCTAGAGAATCTTCAAGATTCTTTCAAGCTTATTGAAGAATTCAACTCACACCTTCACCACCTGAAATTCACTGCAGTAAATTTAGAATAAAAAAAAAACAACTTACTAGTAAATAAATAAAAATAATTCATACCCATACACTATCAATAACAGGGATATTGACCAAATATCCTCATTATACGCAATCACCATCCTCATTTAGAAATAATTTCAATAATATCAGCATTTTCGCAGTTGTTTGGTTTTCCTTATATCTAACAGATGGTAAAAATCCTTTGAACTAGGCCACCTCCTCCTCTATCTTGAAATTTTATCTAATTCTATATAATAATTTATCTCAATCAGTACGGATATATTTCATAGTAATAACAGATTAGAATCTGCATTTTTGCTCATTTTCAGCCCTGAAGATGGGACAGCAAACAGAAATGAAAAAAAAAAAGACTCTTTAGAACTTTTTCAGGCGAGATTATTTTTCTAAGCTCTTTTCTGAACCTAAACTATTGATCTACTCATGACATACAAAAGTGGCTTATATAAATCTATATTGTTACATTTTGATAGATTTAAATCCTGGAAAGATTTTAAGTTCAGTTTTAAGTTTTATGTAATAAATAAGACTTAATTAAGAGGTTCATTCGTTAAACTGCAGTTGTAATAATTACTTCCCATAGTACTTACAAGTTTCTCCACTATAATTGTGTATTAAGAATAAAGGTTATTTAAAAATACAAATCTATTAAAATTGACAAAATCAGAGGCCTTTAAAAAAAATGCAACATTTTTTTTTCTTAATAAATAATATATATATATATGTGGCATTCAATGATAAAATACTGAAAGATACAACATTTTTCAATTAAGTTCATCAATAACTACTATGGATACTACATACTTTATAAGCGTACTTATGTGGTGCTGGGAACAAATAGATTAACAATTTTTTACTCATCTTTTTAGTTATATAAATTTATTTTTTCTGTTCCCACCTTGTGACCATATTCATGCAATGTATCATGTAANAAAAAAAAAAAAAAAAAAAAAAAAAAAAAAAAAAAAAAAAAAAAAAAAAAAAAAAAAAGACAAAAGCTAAAAAAAAAAAAAAAGAGCAGAATATATTTCAAAATATATTTGAAAGGGTGTGTTGGGGGATGAATATAAAGAGCGAGAGAGACTGAGTGGGGAGTAGGCGGGAGGTGGGTCGGAAGGAAGACATACTTTTTGGACGCGGTAGCTAGATTTGACAGCTGTGACAGATGAGCAGCTCTCTGAATGGCGCTGCGGACAAAGACATCGATTCCACAACCACCCCCTAAACTTAATCTAACTTTTTTTTTTTTTTTTTTTTTTTTATACAAGAGGTAGAGGTGGTTAGTACCTGTATCGCCTTCTTTCGCCTCTCTTATCAGACCTGAATTCGATTTTCTCCAAACGCCTAGAGCAAAGGGTCTGGAGAATTGGCAATAAATCAAACGCATTAATGATGTCATGTATTATTATTTCTATTAAAATAATTGTATTTTATTTTATTACTGTTATAATAGTATAGATTATATGATAACACTATAATAAAGCTATATCTCTCTAATTACATATGTCACTTATCAGTGTGATATATAGCCGAATTATCCCCTTTGGCAAACTAGAAAATAAGTTTGATGTTTTTAGCTTTCTCTTAGAAAATAAAATAAAAACTCCAGCATTAGGTTCGAGTGAGTTATTTTGAGTAACATCATAAGTTTATCTTGAAGAGTTATTATGAATCCTCTACTGATCATTTTCATTAAAAACTGATAAAGTTCTCGAAGAAAATAATAAAAGCCATTCAAATGTATCGTGGTTTATTTATTATATCAACGTAAATATTCCTCTTTTTTAAATTAATTTGCATTGGCAATAAACAATCATGACTGGTATTTATGGATACTATATATCACTGTTAAAATAAAGTTTATTCCATGTATTAACTTATTTTTTCTTACTGATCAAGGTCATCTTGGTTCACAGTCAATTTTCCTCTGGCTTGAGTGTTATCTTTGCCCAATACACCAAACAAGATAAGACTAAACCACTTTATGTTTGCGCCATTTTTGTAAAAACATACTATACATAACTGTTAAAATAAAGTTAATTTCATGTATAACTTATTTATTCTTACTAATCTAGGACATCTTGGTTAACAGTCAATTTCACCTGGCTTGAGTGTTATCTTTGCCCAATAAACCAAACAAGATAAGACTAAACCGCTTTATGTTTGCGCCATTTATGTATAAATATACTAATACATGGGCAATGTTGATCATTATGAAGTCTAACATTAGATTATTGCAATATGCATAAATTGTAGTATACGATTATAGTAATGTGTCATTTTGTACTTTCATTAAATAATAAAAAGATATTTATTAATGAAACTTTGAGGTTTGAACGTCCCTTCATTTAAACCATTTATGGTTGATCTCATTGCACGCCTTTCGAACAACAAATTCTCAGAGGTCCTTCATTAGACGAGTAAAAAATAAACATTTTAGATTTTACGTAAAAATACTTTTTAGAAATAAAAACTCGAGAGTTGAGTGGACCCAGCTTATTTTATACAAATTTGTATAAAAACCATATTTTCTACTGCAAACAGTTTAGTTTCTTATATTTTTTACAGTTTTATGGTTGAAATCTGAAGAGAGAAAAATATTTATTATTAATTACATTCAATTATTTTGAAATTTATAATCTTAACCTATTTATTGTTATTTGTGATAAAAGAAGTTTTAGAATATAATGAACGTAAAAATTAATTTTCTAATGTTTATAGTCTATAACATTTTTACGAAAAACACTTTTACAGATAATATTTACTAATAATACGATGTCTAAGCGCTTCTCCATTTTCTTCTTTAAGGACAGCCAAGAATAAAAATGAATTTTGTCATTAACTCTTATTCTTGCTCCATTCTAACGAGAGATGGAAAGTCAAGACTTAGATACGTAACCAACCTAGTGAAGGACATTGTTAAATTCTATTAAGATAAAATAATTCGTTTACTCAAATTTAAATTCATTTGGTGCAAAATGTAAATGGGAGGTCCACACGTTCTTTGTTACTTGTACCTGACAAAGCTCTCATTGTTGCTCTCCTAACAAAGTGTAAATGGTACGTGTTGAATTTAACTACAATGGATTAATTCGTAAAGTGGCTTTTATTATTCAATGTCTCGTCATTTAACTGAATAGTAAATTGAATAACAGTATAAATTACTTCAGTATTCGATATATAATACGTCAACTTGATACAGGCAGTACCAAGAACGCAAATAAATCCTGAGTATATAGATATATCGGGATTTGATTGCAAAAAGGGAAATAATAATGTATATCCACTTGTATAAGTTAATAAATATGAACAACTAAAGTAAGAAAACGCATAGGGAAGTGCTAAGACACACTAGGGGCATATCCATTGGTTTATAACATTGGTATAACTGATCCATTGGTATTACTAATTAGTATAATTAATATATATATATCCGTGGGTATAACTGATCCATCGGTATAACATTGGTATGTAACTATCCATTGGTATAACATTGATATGATTGGTATAACTAGTTATAACTATAAATTGAGTTAGCTCTTCCATTCTGCCATACCAGGGGCAGAATGGAAGAGCACACTCGACCTTGCAGAAAGCTGGAGGTAGTTCTGTGAGGAATTTCAAGAGGCAGAGAAAAATGACATAATTTCATTTAGGTCTCGTGTTTCGAAAAGAAATAAAAAGGAATAAAAATGTGACAACAATCATACAAAAATGGTGGGGTTCTAAGTATTTTGTTTGCCTCTCCTTGCATCACTGCGAAGAATGAATTGACATTCCTCTAGAAGAATAGCGGGGCGAGGATCGGAAAGGGTAAAACCCATTTCTTTTAGTGAAGTACTTTGATGACATAAAGACAAGTAAGAGAATTCAAGGAGGGTTCAACTACCCTTGGAGTTTTGTTGTCATCTTCAAGAAAACTGCTCTCTGTGAGAATTCGAAACAAAAGTTTTCATTCACTCGCACACACAAAAGACAAATGAAACAATGCAACGAAAGAGTTCAGACTTTATAAAATTCCATCACTCAGATGCTGCGCATTCTCTTGTTTCATTTCTTGGAAAAACTTCCTTCTCGCAATTAACACATTCCATTTCAAGTTTTGTTAACCCAATTATTATTGGTTATATTTTGTTTAAAATGGAACTAATTTTTTTTTGTTTCATATTTACAAGTGACATGCTATATTTTATGAAGGAAAACAATCGACTTCTCCTTAAAAACAGCAAAGTTACAATTTATTAAGCAGTTAAACACTCTCTTCTAATTGCTGAATTACGTTGTGAAATATCTACCATATTTATTTACCGTTTCTTTTTCCGGGTTGGACTGTGTCAAGTTGTTGATAGTTGCCGAGCTTTCGCACATCATGTGATGGCTTCCTCAGGGCTGAAATATAAATTAAAAAAAAATATGAAATAAAAAAAAAATCATCCTCTTTTCAGCCCTGAAGAAGCCATCACATGATGTGCGAAAGCTCGGCAAATAACAAAAACTTGACACGGTCCAACCCGGAAGAAGAAACGGTAAATACATCTGACGACCGTCGAAGCCTACGTGAACATCTACCATATTTTTATCATTAATTAAAAATATATTTGTAGTACCATTTTTTTAAGCTAAATATTACAAATGCTTTGTTTTCCCCCGAAATTTGACAATTGGGTAAACCCCACTCTTTTCGTCTGAATAACAAACTTATCATTTTATTAATTTTTAGTGCAAGGGAACAGAAAAAAAATCTAACTGTCCCAGCCAGGACTCGAACCTGGATATCCGGCAATCCGGGCCGGTGCATTTTCCATTTATGCTACCAAGACAAGTCTGATAAGTCATTAAATTCCCCGCACTAGTATCGAGAGTCCTAGCTGGGACAGTTAGATTTTTTATTCTGTTCCCTTGCACTAAAAACTGTTTAGTCGCTATCATTTTCCACAAAAAATGAGGGAAGGTTTTGATTGTCTATCATGAGAACAATCACAACATTTTCCATTTATGCTACCGGGACCAGTCTGATAAGTTATTAAATTCCCCGCTCTAGTGTCGAAAGTCCAACCTCCGAGGCAGACGAATATATCGTCTTATGCTCGGAGGAGCTGACATTGTCAAGCTGTTTAAATGTCTCTCGTTATTTACTTTTTAAAATTTTATATAAAAAAACTTAAAGTGGATTAAATACCAAAAAAAATTCTATAATTTTATTTTGCATTTAGGAGCTACACGTCATATTTCATTCAAAAAACCTTGAAACTGTGGACCGTAAAGTGTTGAAAAACAAAAATGCAACCTCAAAATACTAACACTAACATAAGAGGGGCCTTTCGTGAGAAATATGTGGTGAACCGATAAAAAAAAAAAAAAAAAAAAAAAAAAAAAAAAAAAACCAATGTGCCATACGCTCTTTGCTAATATCTAATGAGCAGTAATTCTTAGTTTTTATAAAGTCCCTCCCTGGACGCAGAAAAGCTGTCGGCATGAAGGCCTTTCGAAATAAATCAATTGAAGATATCTAGAGATTCATCAAGACTTTATAAAGTTCATTAATCAATTTTACTCTTACCACCGCCACCTGAAATTCACTGAGGTAAATTATTAATTAAAAAAAAAACTGTATTGCTAAATACATGAAATTAATTCTTACCCCTACACTCTCAATAATAGTAATATTGACCAAATATCCTCTTTAATTGCAATCACCATCCTCATTTAAAAAAATCTCAATCATATCAGCGTTTTTGCAGTTATTTGTTTTTCCTCTATCTAACAGATGCTAAAAATCCTTTGAACTAGGCCACCTCCTCCTCTATCTTAAGTTTTTATCTAATTCTATATAATAACTTATCTCAATCAGTACATATAAATGTCTATACTAATATAATAGAGACATTAGGTAAATCCCCCACTCTTTTCGTCTGAATACAAAATCATATCCTTTGATTCAGAATGCGTAAGCTACACGTCAAATTTCATTACGGAAACCTGAAAACCGTTGCCCGGAAAGTTTTGACAAACACACATGCAACCGCAAAATACTAAAACCAACATAACAAGAGGCATTCGTGAGAAATGTATTATTATGTGGTGACCCTATATAAAAAAAAATACTTATGTGCCTTTTACTCTTTGCTAAAATATACTTGACCATAATTTTGAAAAATTCCCCCGCTAGAGGGAGAAAAGCTGTTTCCCTTAGCTGTGTACAAGAAATACTTGTGAATTCTCAACATAATTTTAGGTGGGAGTAGCTCTAACACGAACATTACGCTAAACTTAGGTTCTGTACTTAATTAACTCTTTCGGGGGGCAGTAATTTTCCTAATATATGCTAAATATTACAGCACGGAACCTCCTGAATAGATAATTAAAAATGGAAATTAAGCTGTTTTTTAAGCTATTTTATAAACACACACACACACAGGGAATTAAGCGAACATCAAACCTTTTAAAAAAAAAGTACTAATGTCTGATGTAAGAGAACATTGCGCCATTTTAGAAGATTTTTCAAGATCATCAAAATGGATAAAAATAAAGGTCAACAGGAAAATTTAATTTAAAAACTGGTGACTACAATAACCGTTAAGCTTTGATTTAGAAGGGTCAACTCACTCCATATACATGTTTTTTAAGTAAATAATTTATGGAACGTAAAATTAGAAAAATGCATTTTACACCCAATACGTTCCCTAATTATTTTTCTTGAATCAAATAACATGTTTGAAATTCATTCTAAATTCCGATCTTTTTCGAAAACCCTGCATTTCTTCTTCAGAAATCAATAATAACTAAGTCATTTCAAGCGGTTAAAATGAGAAGCCTTAAATACTGAATTTGCTTTGCAGTATTACAGGTCTCATACCTTCTATTCTCCGTCTTCATTTGTTTCTACAAACCATCTTCTGTTGGCAAGCTTTCGGACATTGTCCATCTTCTGGCCGAATACATACGTTCACTGTCACGGTCCGTATTCAACAGTTGAATACGGACCAGCGCTCGCCACCAGAAGATGGTTTGCAGAAACCAATGAAGACGGATTACAGAAGGTATGATAGTTCCAGGATGTATCTGGGTAAAGCTTCTATCTGGAAATAGTGTCTGGAGAGGTCCCTTATGTCGGGGTTGAAAGACGAAGTGAGATGCAGATCAGAGATGTTCGTGCAGATCCTCCAGGATGTATCTGGGTAAAGCTCCTATCTGGAAATAGTGTCTGGAGAGGTCCCTTATGTCGGGGTTGAAAGACGAAGTGAGATGCAGATCAGAGATGTTCGTGCAGATCCTCCAGGATGTATCTGGGTAAAGCTCCTATCTGGAAATAGTGTCTGGAGAGGTCCCTTATGTCGGGGTTGAAAGACGAAGTGAGATGCAGATCAGAGATGTTCGTGCAGATCCTCCAGGATGTATCTGGGTAAAGCTCCTATCTGGAAATAGTGTCTGGAGAGGTCCCTTATGTCGGGGTTGAAAGACGAAGTGAGATGCAGATCAGAGATGTTCGTGCAGATCCTCCAGGATGTATCTGGGTAAAGCTCCTATCTGGAAATAGTGTCTGGAGAGGTCCCTTATGTCGGGGTTGAAAGACGAAGTGAGATGCAGATCAGAGATGTTCGTGCAGATCCTCCAGGATGTATCTGGGTAAAGCTCCTATCTGGAAATAGTGTCTGGAGAGGTCCCTTATGTCGGGGTTGAAAGACGAAGTGAGATGCAGATCAGAGATGTTCGTGCAGATCCTCCAGGATGTATCTGGGTAAAGCTCCTATCTGGAAATAGTGTCTGGAGAGGTCCCTTATGTCGGGGTTGAAAGACGAAGTGAGATGCAGATCAGAGATGTTCGTGCAGATCCTCCAGGATGTATCTGGGTAAAGCTCCTATCTGGAAATAGTGTCTGGAGAGGTCCCTTATGTCGGGGTTGAAAGACGAAGTGAGATGCAGATCAGAGATGTTCGTGCAGATCCTCCAGGATGTATCTGGGTAAAGCTCCTATCTGGAAATAGTGTCTGGAGAGGTCCCTTATGTCGGGGTTGAAAGACGAAGTGAGATGCAGATCAGAGATGTTCGTGCAGATCCTCCAGGATGTATCTGGGTAAAGCTCCTATCTGGAAATAGTGTCTGGAGAGGTCCCTTATGTCGGGGTTGAAAGACGAAGTGAGATGCAGATCAGAGATGTTCGTGCAGATCCTCCAGGATGTATCTGGGTAAAGCTCCTATCTGGAAATAGTGTCTGGAGAGGTCCCTTATGTCGGGGTTGAAAGACGAAGTGAGATGCAGATCAGAGATGTTCGTGCAGATCCTCCAGGATGTATCTGGGTAAAGCTCCTATCTGGAAATAGTGTCTGGAGAGGTCCCTTATGTCGGGGTTGAAAGACGAAGTGAGATGCAGATCAGAGATGTTCGTGCAGATCCTCCAGGATGTATCTGGGTAAAGCTCCTATCTGGAAATAGTGTCTGGAGAGGTCCCTTATGTCGGGGTTGAAAGACGAAGTGAGATGCAGATCAGAGATGTTCGTGCAGATCCTCCAGGATGTATCTGGGTAAAGCTCCTATCTGGAAATAGTGTCTGGAGAGGTCCCTTATGTCGGGGTTGAAAGACGAAGTGAGATGCAGATCAGAGATGTTCGTGCAGATCCTCCAGGATGTATCTGGGTAAAGCTCCTATCTGGAAATAGTGTCTGGAGAGGTCCCTTATGTCGGGGTTGAAAGACGAAGTGAGATGCAGATCAGAGATGTTCGTGCAGATCCTCCAGGATGTATCTGGGTAAAGCTCCTATCTGGAAATAGTGTCTGGAGAGGTCCCTTATGTCGGGGTTGAAAGACGAAGTGAGATGCAGATCAGAGATGTTCGTGCAGATCCTCCAGGATGTATCTGGGTAAAGCTCCTATCTGGAAATAGTGTCTGGAGAGGTCCCTTATGTCGGGGTTGAAAGACGAAGTGAGATGCAGATCAGAGATGTTCGTGCAGATCCTCCAGGATGTATCTGGGTAAAGCTCCTATCTGGAAATAGTGTCTGGAGAGGTCCCTTATGTCGGGGTTGAAAGACGAAGTGAGATGCAGATCAGAGATGTTCGTGCAGATCCTCCAGGATGTATCTGGGTAAAGCTCCTATCTGGAAATAGTGTCTGGAGAGGTCCCTTATGTCGGGGTTGAAAGACGAAGTGAGATGCAGATCAGAGATGTTCGTGCAGATCCTCCAGGATGTATCTGGGTAAAGCTCCTATCTGGAAATAGTGTCTGGAGAGGTCCCTTATGTCGGGGTTGAAAGACGAAGTGAGATGCAGATCAGAGATGTTCGTGCAGATCCTCCAGGATGTATCTGGGTAAAGCTCCTATCTGGAAATAGTGTCTGGAGAGGTCCCTTATGTCGGGGTTGAAAGACGAAGTGAGATGCAGATCAGAGATGTTCGTGCAGATCCTCCAGGATGTATCTGGGTAAAGCTCCTATCTGGAAATAGTGTCTGGAGAGGTCCCTTATGTCGGGGTTGAAAGACGAAGTGAGATGCAGATCAGAGATGTTCGTGCAGATCCTCCAGGATGTATCTGGGTAAAGCTCCTATCTGGAAATAGTGTCTGGAGAGGTCCCTTATGTCGGGGTTGAAAGACGAAGTGAGATGCAGATCAGAGATGTTCGTGCAGATCCTCCAGGATGTATCTGGGTAAAGCTCCTATCTGGAANCATTTAAGTAATATTTTATTTCTTTATAAAATAAAATAAAAAGTAAAGTTTATTTACATTTGAAAAAATAAGGTTCTCATATATTTTGAGCTGGTCTATTCGTGCTTTTCAACGAATCTTCACCTATCCTGGATTTCAGGATGTATATGTGCGTATGTGTGTGTTCGTCTATTCGAAAATAATTATACAGCACATTTAACGACGATGGGTAAGCGCTAGGTAGGGTAATGATCAACAAGTTATGAGAAAATGCTGGTTCAATTCCCGTCGCGTCACAAACTTTTTTTATTTTTATTGCAAAGTATAGTAAAAGGAATTCGATTATTATTGAATCTTACTTGTTAGCATAATCCTGAGGACATTTTTATCTTTATATCACTTTACGCTATTGAACATCAAACTTTTCTTCTTTCTTACCGAGTGGGAGCTAGGTCAAGTTGTCCGCTACACAATTATTTTCTCCCTTTATATAAGTTTTTTGCTCTTCAACTTTTATCAATCTCTCATTTTTTTTTTACTTTACCACGATTGCAGTTATATCATACATCAGCGAAGAGATATATTTTATCATGGTTTAAATGCTTTTTTGGCATACATTTCATTTTATTAATGAATTTTTCATTTTTCTTCCCTTATATAATTCATTTTGAGAGTGGTGTCATTGGTCACCTTTTCTCCTCATGTGATTGATATTGAATGTCATTTTTTTTTTAAATTAATTTTGGTGATCAAATTACAAAATGTTTTAATGTAACAGAATGTAATAAATAAATAAAAGTTTAATAAAAAAAATATATAATTCATAATTTACTATTCCTAATTACGCTTGAGTGCGTACAGATAGAAGTTATGTAAAAAGCTGGGATGCAGTAACTGACTTCGGCTCCTAAAATCCTGCGTGGCATTCTAAAATACATGTATCAATCTCTATTTAAGAGAATTATGTTTTGGAAACTTGAGCGTTACAGTTATTTATTTTATTTCATCCCTTGAAAGTTTACCAGGCAGGACATTTATATTGAGAGAGAGAAGCCGGGCGGTGGAGGAGCTGACTTAGAGCCTGGATATTGGACATGTATCGAGAAGGCTTGGGCTCTTAACGTGTAATATTTTACAATGAATTGCCTTCAGCCCTCTTGCTACCCTGCATTCATACGGCACGAGGAATATTAGACTCTGCCCGCACAACCCCTACGTCACACACCCCCGTTCGAGATTTGTCAGGGCGCTGCATTACACAGATTCGTTCGCTGCTCTCCACCTACGATCCTATCCACAATCATTCCACTTCCTTTCAGTGTTACATTCTAGATTAAGCTGATGATCCTTACTTTTAGCAGAGTAGGTCCTACCAAGGAAATAAAGTGTGTGTTCCATAAATTACTTTGGAATAATCTTTGCACTTCTGCGGTTAACTAGCAAACAATAACATACGTATAATTCTACTTGAAGCTTCACTACAAATTATAAAATTATATGTATATATA